>BQNB010140840.1:0-17355 GCA_026074375.1 Tanacetum coccineum | reverse complement strand
GTCCTATGGTTTTCAGGGAAACCGACACTTGGAAACTCCAACCACTACCAGAGGTGCCAGGAAAAGGGAAAGAGAAAGTAGGTGAGGAACAAGCAGCCCAAGTACTCCTCAACCTTCAGACTCCAAAGAAGAAGAGCCTGACTGAACAATACATATTTTAGAGACATTCTCACGTACCAACAGAAACATCGGGACGTGAAGACTCCACGTCCTTATATGCTGAACTAGGTTTATCGGGTAGTGACACGGACTCTGATGAGACCACGCCTCTAGTGATCAGAAGCAGGACTCAAGACGAAGGCCAGGCTGGACCAAACCCTGATGATGTTGCTGAATCTTAACCTTTACCAACTCCTAGTGTTCTCGCTGGACCAAACCTTGAACACTCGAATGTTGAGATCACTGATGCCTCCAGTCCAATCACAACCTGAGCCCATCATGGATGAAGGGTCACTGCCATGGCCTTACCCTAAACGTTTAGGAGAACCTAAAGCGGACAACTAATGAACAGTGTTTCCCCCCTTTAAAAGGGAAAAAAAACAAACCAGCAAAGCTCCACAGGGACATTGTCTTCTCTTCAACAACAAGGCAAAGACTTCAGCTTTGGCGATCAATTCTTCAATGATAAACCATCGGATGCCAAGAATGAGAAGACGATAGCAGACACTGAAGCTGAATCGATGGTGTCCATCTCAATCCAGCAAGACACCTCTGTCATCTCTCCTATGCGTCCACGTGATGCGGCTATCCCGTGCCTAGACTCGATTCTCCCAATTTCATTGGCCATACCAAACACCACAACAACCACAACCTCAGCACAAAAACAACAACTCCCACTACCACCTCAACTAAACCACAAAAGGTCCGCAGATCCTAACTATCCATCATCAAGCGTAGGGTGAACTTGAAGAGCTTACGCGAATCTAGTGAAAGAAAATCAAGCTCAGGAAGCACGTTTAGGCAAGCAGGGAGCAGATCAATAAGTATAGAAACTATGGACTTACCCTAAAATGATCAAGAGCAAGGACACAGAGGGGGGGGGGGGGTGGGGGGGGGGTGGGGGAGGGTGGGTGGGGGGTATTTGGGGGGTATGGGGGGTGGGGGGGGGAGGGTTGGTAGATGTGCAATAGGTAATGGGTTGCGGGGGTATACGGTGGCGTTATTGATTCACAGGAGATTGACTGAAAATTAAAGAATCAAGTTAAGGAGGTGTTATCTCATCATAAAGCATGCAATAGAGCTCCTCTTCGTGTCGCTTCAAGGATCTCCTACGTCCTGATCATGAACGAACTTCTGCTTGACCAACGCATGTTGGCGAAGAACTATGACAAGGGGACATGCTGACGCACTCGAGCAGCATATGAAGCACTGAGGACATCCATCCGTCGTGATGAATGAGAGGACTTATGTTTGATAAGGCTCAGGAGGAAACTAAGAAAGAAAAGTAAGCAATATTCTCTAAAGACTCCGCCTGGGTCGCCACCTTCACCACCACCTCCTCCTCCACAATCATCAGGGGCATCAGGGGCTTCTGGCATCACCACCTCTGTCCTCATCCACTCATCAGGGAGGTCAGTCAACAAGCACCGCGGCCCCAAGTTCCTCAAAGACAGCTGCTTCAGCTGAATACTCTGCTTGGACAACGACTGACACCCGGATTAAGCCTTCAATTACAACGATTCCTGATGATCTTTATATGGATGATGAAACCACTACAGATGAACAAGCATATTCTAGTGGTGAAGAGGTAGGACGTGATCATATTCCCTATAAGTCTACAGTCCAACTTGATGCGAGTTGGTGGAAACCTCTCACTGAAGATCGACCTGCTACTCCGGAACCTGCCTGGACCATACCGTCATCTGATTTGCCTGTACCAACTAACAACTGGGCCTCTGCTCTGAAGACTACATATGTACCTCCACCAGAGAACTCATTACTTGCTCAGACCGGTGATATCGCGACATTTATGGATTGGTATTGTAAATGACAAGGAATTCTTTAAACTCACTACTAAAGACCATGGAAGGCCCTGCATAAGAAATTGTCAAAGTCATTCATCTGATGTATACATCTCATTCCAGATGGAAGAATGTTGCCACAAGCTTCTCACCGAGTAAATGGATGAATGCCAATTCTAAAAGTACAATGTTAGCAAGCCACTTTTCCACTTGTGGTGACACATGTCCATAATACCATCCAATCGACTCTTCTTTTTCAACAAGCACTGGATATCTTGCGAATAATACGTCGAGAAGATTGGCAGACCAGCCTTGTCTATCTCAAAGATGAAGGCGGCTTTCTATCCAGATGTCGGCTTAAAAGCAACTGGTACCTTGATCATGTATCTGTATTAAAGAGGAGTTGCAAGTAGACAACGCTCTGCGATGCATGGAATCTCTCACTGGTGTATCAAAGACAACGATCTGGGAGTCATTGGAAGATTCTCTTCTGAAGGAGACCGTAGAGCCGTCCGAACTCACATGCGTATCTTAAGTGTCGTCTGAATCGAAGTCTTCTCACTGTATGGGTACAATTACATGAAGAAGATCATCCTTCGTCGAGCCGATCTCAAAGAATATGTCATCGCGGAAAGGGATTTCAAATATATGTACCCTAGTGACTTTGAAGATCTGTACTTGTTAAATCTTCAAGGTCACTTGAACCATCTTTCTCCCGATGACAAAAAGTTCACTACTGCGGTCAACCTCTGGACAAGAAACTTGGTTATATGACACGCATAGCAGACTTTTAGCTGGGGATTGAGAGTTAACCAGACGCAGTTAACATCTCACCAAACCTCGATTGGACGCCACCCGCGGATTTGAGTTAAGCATGACTACACAGTCATAGACGGCTCCAAGGTCAGTTATCATTCAGAAGACAGATACGGGGGTGCAGATGATTAAGAGGTTCAAGTGAATCCACAAGTTCTGTGATGGTACTACTCAACAACAGATCGATGAAGCTTGGATTGACTACCCGAGTCAAAAGTTTAGAGTCAACCGGATAAATCCAGGGATAATACCAGAATTTGACTGAAGAAAGACGTTGTCAGAAGCAAGTGAGTTCATGTTGCTATCCATAAATGGCTGAAAGACAAACGACGTATTTCCGAATCTGGAGAGCTTTGTTGTGGAACATTTCGAGAAAGGCACTACCGTTACTGAAGAGAACCGAATGAGAGGTGGTTAGTAATACTTATATGTTGTTGTAAATGTACAATTATTATGAGTGACTAAAACTGTAACTTAGGCTTGTTTATAATAAATAACTAAATGTTTCATATTCGATTAAATAAACCTGACACACTTACTCTTTCTCCCAAATTTTCCTAACTTAAATCATTGAGACCCAAATCTCAAAGAATTGAAATATTTGCCTCGAGGGAGAAAAAGTGATTTATGTTATGAAAATCTGGATATAAAAAGTGATCTTTTAAAACTCAAGTGTAGGCTCCTCCATAATGTGCTAAACCTTTTTTTCGAAATCGATGCACCATATTAAAGGGGGTGGCGAATGGTATATGATGTGCTACGTGAAATACCTAAGACCCGACCCTGTAAACACCTTATCAGGAGTTTAAGGATGGTACGTTAGGTACTACTACGTTTCCAACGACCGCCAGAAAACCGTAGGATCTATACTAACCCAGGGACAACCCACAAGTTAGTGTAGAAGTCCTTATGTATGATTCAACAGAGAAATGTGAGAATAAGGGAATGGTACAAAGACTGAGATGGAGCTAGTACTGAAATACCAACCACAGGTACTAGTAATGAAGTCTCAGGTAAGCACTAAAGGTGGGGTTGAAGAATAAAAGAAAAGTTAAGATAAAGGGGTGAAAAGAAAGCAGAACCCTCCTTAAACATTAGGGCAGAAACCCCCCACGGTAAATACATGATGCTATGCCTGTCAGAATCACATGATTGATCTGCCTGATATTGAAGAAAAGTATCATGGACCCAGTGATTACCCGCTCTGCAAACAACCCTGCCTTAGCTAATCCAAGATACCTCAAAGGATTCTATGTGTTTTCATTTCTCATAAGGAGATCAATAACATTTCCTATCCGTCCTCTCCTCAAACCCGAGTTAGATAATATGAAAAGGTGGCAGTCTTTGCTCTACATATAAGATCTAAACTAAATAAAAGCCTTCCGACTACTAAAAAAACCAAAAATGCACTATTGAGTCTAGAGCCATGAGATCATCCCTCCACAAATCTCGTTAGGACACTAATCAAAACTATCTTGTTCTTCACAGTTCCACTGTGACAACAATTAAAGATCTTAAGAGTCCTAACGCATTGTCCCTCGAGGATTGCTAAGAACATCCGAGTGAATTAGATACGAAAGTACTCACAAAGAATGAAGGAAATCCTACTAGACCAACATCAAAAAACAACAAAGCTCTTTTTTGGTAGGTGACATGAGAGATCCACACTAAGGATTAAACCAATGTGACATATGGAAAGCAATCGATGTGGTTGCGATTCTTTATGAATCAAACCTAGTTCCAGCAGTGAAATTGATTAATAACATTGAGTGAAAAACCCCGAAAAAGACCATTTTCTAACTTTTTGTCGATGTAGCGCAACAAACCAAAAGATGGGTGCTCTTCACAACAAAACCAACACATTTTTTTCATCTTTACTAATTATCCTACTTTCCCTACCTTTCCCCCTTTCCTTTATCCTAATCCTTCCTCCCTCCTCTTTACTATCTTTCTTCCTTTTTCTAGCACATGAGTGTTTTCTTTCCTGATGAAATTTGATTTTGTGCTATAAAACACTAACGAAGTGTGTCACAAAAATACTTTCCTCAAGTAACACGAACCACGTCCGATAGATTTTTTTCAAATCAATTTTTATATCTTTTAATACTTGGTAAGTAACGGTAACTAACTATTCACTACTATTATCGTGTTGTCTGCTTTGGAGACGTTCCGAATAAAACAGAACAAACAAGGCAAGTATCGGTGATTCTTCTGGATGACTATACATTTTTGATGATCTAATTACTTTTTATATACTATACTAATACACTATTCAAAAACTGGAAATCCCATCATCTATACCTTATATACTATATACTTTTATAACTATTATACTTAACTTACTATGGAAATCCTGTCAATGAAGATTCCTCTTAAGAGGTGAATCTACCTGATCACAGAGAGAATAGGTCAGTCCTCACGGATCCAAGGTTAATTCCAACCAGACTAACCAGGCGAATGACAAACCAATATTCCGCCCCATAAGCTTTATTGCCTAAAATGTTTTTATTACCAGGATCAAAGCAAAATGGCGATGGAGATTAACCTCGTTCCACAGTTGAGGTCAATTTTCAACCACAATCACCACCCAATGCCACACGCAAACGAACCATTAATGTTTCCAAATAAGACAAATCCAAGTAAAGACACAAACACACAATCATGACAACTGAAATGACCTCTAACAACACAACAACACAACAAGAACACAGTAAGCTTATCCACAACTATCTGAGAATAAGTTATCATCGATGCCAAGGAAAATTGTGAGCATAAGCGGGTTTCCGAAGGCACAAACATCAACAAATGAAAAGGAAAAAAGACACTCAAATACACTAAAAAAAAACACATCACCTAGGCCGGCACAACCCCTGCCTATCCCACCTCCCTGAGGCACGTGGCTCCTCGGCTGCTCAACAAACACTCGAACGCACACAGCACACACCCCCCACACATACATAACATAAAAAACAACCAGGAAACTCACCAACAAGTCAACGAACCACAATAGCCCAAGATCAACAACAAAGATGTACAAATGAAGTCAATGAAATAAAAATCAATCAAAAGAGGAGTCCAACGAGCTCTAAAGATGTCCAAAGATCAAAAAAACATCCATAGAGAATGCCTTGCTATTAACATGACCATGAACCATATTATTATCAAACCACATGGGGTGAGCCGAACCCACCCATCGGGGAGAGCGCAAGAACTGTGCCAACAGCCCCCTTCTTCCCCCTGTTGCTCGCTGTGTCTTCTTCCTCCTCTTCCTCCCTTACCCCCGCGGGGCGCCCCCCGAGTATCATTTAGTATCGCAAAAGCACGAGTAAGCCCGTTATCGCTTATCTGGCTTTAGACATGGGAGGGGCCCCCGGTTCCTTTTATAAAACCCCCACCCCCACGACCTGCACTAACCCCCCAGGCCCCCCGGGTCCCAACCCACCACCCCCCGCTCCCCCCCGCAAACGCCCACCCACCCCCCCCCCCCCCCCCCCTAGACCACACCCCCATATAATATAATAAAACAACCATAAAAAACAAAACAAACCCCCCCCCAAAAAAAAAAAATAAACCCCCAAAAAAACCAAACCTAAAAACACCCAACCATCCCATATGTTCCGCGGAATGTGAATTGAACATCAAAAAAAAATTCAAGAGACACAAAACCGCCCTATGCAACAATAAAAACATCAAGGAAAACAAAGAACAAGAACAAAACCACCAAAAAGAGAAACAAAACAAAAAACCACCCCAAACCAGCACAATCCATTAACTCACCACACGCCCCCCACCCAAACCCCCACTCAAGAATAATTAGCCCACCACCCTACATCCAATCCCATCTCGGCAAGTGTAACATATAAATCCATCTACCAAACCAGCAATCCCCCCCTTCCACACACCCTTACTACTACCCAAATCTTATTGTACATCGCAAATCTTCATGAACCGAAAGCGAATCCTAACATGCACCCGGTCCCCCCAGGATGGTTGAGTACCCCCCCGAACAAATATATTACACACATAATAACAACAAATGCGCCCCAGGAGTGGGGTGCCTAAAAATGACTAGCAAAAAAAAAAACCGGTACCCCCCCCCTCCCCCAACAGACCCTATCATCCCCCCGAACAACCTTCACTGTGCATACAAACCCAGCCGGTCCTAGCCCACTCCGCCCCCTCTCCCTCAACATCCAATCAACACAATACCACGATCGGCACAGCTAAATTGCTCAACGGTAAAGATGGGATTCCATCATAGTATCCGTAATTTTACCCCCGTCCAATTAAGGAAATCCCCCCCTCAAACCCGCCCCCCAAACCGAAACCGGCCCGCCCAGACCTACAGCCTCCCCCACCCCCACCACCCCCCAGGCAAAAAAACAACCAAACCGAAACCCAAGTAACCACCCCCCTACCCCCTTTCCCCCGCCGACACCCGCGTAAAACTAACCCTATCCATTTCCGAAAATTACTATCTAGGCTGAGCCCTACCCTTAAACAACCCACACGCCTTCGCTACGGAAACCCACCCCTGGCAACCTCCCTCCTCAACTACCCCGTGCCAACGTAGTCCATCCGAGCACCCCCAAGCGAGCTATCGCCGCAACCACAACCCACCCGTACCCCGGCAAATCCTAGCCCGTTGTAAAAAGTTATATTTACCTCCTTAGCTGATCGACCCTCTCTTGTTCATGGCACTAACCTTAACACCTCCTCAAACCCCCGGGTCTCAACACGAACCCTCCGACCGCAGTAGGCCACCCCACCTCTTACCCCGCCCCACGCCCCCCCCCGGCACCGCACACGTGCCCAAGTGCCAGCCCCCCCCCCCGACTCTACACACACACCACCCCCCCCCCGTCGGCGTCTGCCCCGCTCTCGCACCACCACTCGAAAAAAATCCACCCAAACCCGTCTACACAACAGTGAAAAACCCCTTACCCCCACATTCCTCTGATCGCCCACACAGAGTTTCCACCACAACCTACCAACCCAACATACCAAACCCCCACCGCGAAAACCCTGACAGGACCCCTCCCCGCACCACCAACCCCTCACCCACCAATACCCCCTCCCGACTTCCAAGGAAAACCCTCTAATCATCTCTACCAGCAAGATATCCTCCAACAGCGGGCATTCCCTAGTTTAAGGACAGATGCAAGAACAAGCCGAGGAACGCTCCTACGGTAACTATTTACCCCTTTCAAAGGATCCGGAACGAGAATAGAGATCCATCCTAGAGAAGCACGAATAAGGTAAAATCAAGACACTAAGATCTTGAAAAAGACGAATCCGACATATGACGAAATGAAACAGATAACCCTAGATTTTCGACATCAAAATTTTTCTTCCCCTTTCTTTCTCTGGCCTTACGAAAGAAACGAAACAATATAGCGAAGGCAAAGCAAAAAGAACGTTGCACCGGGAACACTAGGGCGGCAACAATGGAACCCACAATCCATGAGCACAATACGTACCACCTTACACACACCCACACACTTACAGCGATGCCGACTATGGAATCGGGAGTTGCTAGGCCGAGAAGAACGAGTAGGACAAGTAAAATTATGTTAATAAGAGAACTACAACGCCAATTTACTTTATCTGCACCGCCCGACTACAATAGCGCCCCCACCCAAACTAAACACATCCCCCGCCAAATCGGTGCCTCCAAGTGCCGCAGCGCCCCCCCCCAAAGCCCCCAGACTACACCAACTCAACACCAACCCACCCCCGCCTGCAATCAATTTAAGTTTCACCCACACACTCCTCTCCCTATCGGTAAACACCCCTAAGCTCGCCCCCAGTCCCACCGTAGCCAGCGCCATAGGCACCCCCTCCCTCCGCCCCCCCCCACAAACGCAAACCACGTCAGCCCCGGAAAACACACAAAAAACCAACCACAAACACCCTAAATAAAATATCTCAAAACACAATGTCAAGTGACAAAAAACGGCCAACCCCCAAGGGGACCCCGCCCCCGGTCCCCCACCCCCCCACCCAACACCACAACATACAACCACCCTACCGCGCTACACATCACACCACACACTCCCCCTTGAATGGACACCCCGAGACTTTATACCCCTCAACCAAGCCACACGCCCACCCCCTAACAGACGGAGGTCACCCCAACCTCCCATAACAAAGAACCCCACCGCCCCCCCACCCCATACCCACCACAGCCTATCTAAGAGTTGATCTATAGACTCTAACTCGTAGACTTTGATTACTCATTCATTGACAACATTGTACATCTTTGAGTGATCCTTGAGCTTTTGTTTCCTTAGACTTGTGTGATCTATGAGCTTCTTTAAGATCATCACCACAGTAAAACACTTAATCATCCTCACTGTGTAGTGTCCTTCATGTGATGTTGTGACCTTCGGACCCGCATGCTCACACTTTTCTGATCATGATACTACTTCACAGAGTGTGGAAGCTGTGTTGTAAGGTCATTTCAGTTGTCCATGATAGTCTTTTACATTGAAACCTTAAGTGTAGGAGCATTGGGTGTGAAATTGACTCCACTGGAACGAGGTATCTCCATCTCCATCTTTATATGAATCCTGAAATAAAACAGTCAGCAATAAAGCTTGTGGGCGAATATGGCTTTGTCATTCGCCCGAGTCTGGTTGGATTAACCTCTGGATCCGTAAGGACTGACCTGTGATCAGGTAATTCCCTCTTAAGAGGAATCTTCTTGACAGAGAATTTTCAGTATAATTATAGATTCATCAAATGTTACCATCAGAATCACCATACTTGCCAGTTCTGTATATACGGCAACGTCTCAAAGCACAACACAATAAGAGTGAACAGTTAGTTACGTCTTACCGATATAAAAGATAAAAAAAGAATTGAAAATCTATCGACGTGATTAACTTGAGAAAGAATTTTGTGACACATCGATATTGGTTGTATTTATAGCACAAAATCAAAATTCCATCAGAAACCACATCAATGAGCAGAAAAATAGTTGTTGAGCACATCGAAGGATTTTCAAAATTTCTTCAACACATCCTGCCTGGAACATGTTTGATTCACAAGGAATCGTACCATCGTTGCTTTCCATTTGTTACAAGTTTAATCCATAGTGGATCTCACATGTCACATACCAAGAGCTTGTTTGATGTTGGCTCTAGAAGGATTTCCATCTTCATTGTGAGTACTTTCGTATCACTCGGATGTTCTGGCAATACCACGAGGATAATGCGTAGGACTCTTAAGATCTTTACTTGTTGTCACAGTGTGTGAAGAACAAGCATAGTTTGTATTAGTGTCCTAACGAGATTTGTGGATGATCTCATGGCTCTAGACTCAATAGTGCATTTTTGGTTTTTAGTAGTCGGAGGCTGGAGCAGACTGCCACCTTTTCAATATCATCTAACTCGGAGTGAGAGAGACGATAGAAATGTATTGATCTCCGTGAGAAATGAAACAAGAATCCTTTGAGGGATCTTGAGTAGCTAGGGAGGGTTGTGCAGCGTATCACTGGGTCCATGATACTTGTCTTCAATATCAGCAATCAATCATGTGATTCTGACAGCATATGTATTGACCCGGTTTCTGCCTAATGTTTAAGGAGGGCTGCTTTCTTTTCACCCTTTATCTTAACATTTCTTTTTCATTCTTCAACCCCTTCAGTGCTTACCGAGACTTCATTACTAGTACCTTGTTGGGTATGTTCCAGTACTAGCTCCATCTCAGTCCGTACTATTCCCTTATTCTCACATTACTCCTTTTGTAATCATACCTAAGGACTTCTACACTAACTAGTGGGTTGTCCCTGGGTAGATCCCTCCAGTTCTGGCGGGATCGTGGGAACGAGTACCTAACCTTACCATCCTTATAACTCCTGATAAGTTGATTACAGGGTCGGTCTTAGGTATTTCCACGATAGCCATCATATACCATTCGCTCCCCCTTAATATGTGCATCGATATTCGAAAAGGTTTAGCACATATGGAGGAGCCTACACTTGAGTTTAAAAGATCACATTTTATATCAGATTTTCATAATTAAATCACATTTTCTCCCCCGAGCAAAAATTTCAAATCCGTTGAGATTTTGGGTCTCAATTGATTTAAGTTAGGAAAATTTGGGAGAAAGTGTGTCAGGTTTATATAATCCGAATATGAAACATATAGTTACTTAATATACAAGCCTAAGTTACAGTTTTAGTCACTACATAATAATGTACTTATTACAACAACATATAAGATATACTACCCCTCATTCGGTTCTCTTCAGTAACCGGTAGTCGCCTTCTCGAATCCGTCCACCAACAAAGCTCTCCAGATTCCGGAAGATACGTCGTGTCTTTAGCCGTTTTTGGATAGGCGAACTGAACTGCCTGTGCTTCTGACAACGTCTTTCTTCGTCCAAAATCTTGTATTCATCCCTGGATTTGTCCTGTTGACTCTAAACTCTTTGACTCGGTAGTCCAACGCTTCATCGATCTGTTGTAGAGTACCATCACTGAACTTGTGGATCTCATTGAACCTCATAATCATCTGCACCCCGTATCTGTCTCTGAATGTAACTGCCCTTGGAGAGTCTATGACTGTGTAGTCATGCTTGAACTCAAATCCGGTGGCATCCCATCGAGGTTTGGTGAGATTTAACTGCGTCTGGTAACTCTCAATCCCCAGCTGAAAGTCTTCTATGCGTTGTCGGATAACCAAGTTTCTTGTCCAGAGGTTGACCGCAGTAGTGAGAACCTTTTTGTCATCGGGAGAAAGATGGTTCAAGTGACCTGAACGATTAACCAAGTACAGACTTTCAAATTCACTAGGGTACATATATTTAGAAAACCCTTCCGACGAAGACCATATTCTTTGAGATCGGCTCGACGAAGGAGATCTCTCTTTCTGTAAATGTACCCATACAGTAAACGACTTCGAACGGAACGTAACTTAAGATACGCATGTGAGTTCGGACGGCTCTGCGGTCTCCTTCAGAAGAGAATCTGTCAATGTAGAATCGTTGTCTTTGAAACCACCAGTGAGAGATTCCTCATCGTAAGCGTTGTCCTAGACTTGCACTCCTCTTTAATCCAGCAACTGAACAGGTACCCGTTGCTTTAAGCCGACAACTTGGAAGAAAAGCCGCCTTCATCATTGAGATAGACCAAGGCTGGTCTGCCAATCTTGCGACCGTACGAAGAAACACCAGATCTTTGTTGAAAAAGAAGTCAGATTGGATAGGTCTTAATGACCTGGTTCACCACCAGTGGAAGTGGCATGCTAACATTGTACTTTAGAATTGCATCATCCACTTTGATCGGGTGAGAAGCTTGTGGCATTCTTCCATCTGGAACTGGAGATGAACTACATCAGGATGAATGACTTTGACAATTTCATATGCAGGGCCTTCCAGGTCTTTAGTAGTGAGTTTAAAGATTCCTTGTCATTTATAATACCAATCCATAAATTGCCGAAATTCACCGAGGTCTGACAAGTAATGAGTTCTCTGGTGGACGCGTAACATATGAAAGCGCCTTCAGAGCAGAGCCCCAAGTTGTTAGTTGGGTACAGGCACATCAGAAGACGGAATGGTCCAGGGCAGGTTCCGGAAGTAGCAGGTCGATCTCATGATAGGTTTCACCAACTTCGCCTCAAAGTTGACTTGTAGGAATATGATCACGATCCTACCTCTTCACCCATCTAGAATATGCTTGTTCAACTGTAGTGGGATTCATCATCCATATAAAGATCATCCCGGAATCGATGTAATTGAAGTGCCAATCACGGGTGTCAATCGTTGTCCAAGCAGAGTATTCAGCTGAAAGCAGTTGTCTTTGAGGAACTTTGGGTGCCGCGGTTCTTTGTTGACAGACCTCCCTGTAAGAGTTGGATGAGGACAGAGGTGGTGAAGCCAGAAGCCCCTGATGCCACTGATGATTGTGGAGGAGTAGGTGGTGTGAAGGGAGCGACCCAGGGGAGTCTTTAGAGAATCTTGCTTACTTTTCTTCTTAGTTTCCTCCTGAGCCTTATCAACATCAAAGTCCTCACATTCATCACGACGATGGCGTACCTGCAGTGTGCTTCATAGGCTTCTCGGATGTCAGCATGTCCCTTTGTCATAGTTCTCCTCCAACATGCTTGGAGCAGAATTTCCTTCATGACAACGTAGGGAGATCCTTGTAACGAGCACGAAGGAGGAGCTCTCAAAGTGCAAGCTATACTGATGAATAACCACCTTCCTTAACTGATATCATTAATCTATCAGTCAATCTCCTGTGAACAATAAATCTCCACCGTCTGCCTCTGATCAAATTAGGTAGTCCCATAGTTTTCAACTTATTGATCCTGCCCCCCTGCTTGCCTAAACGTGCTACCAGAGCTTGATTATTCTTTCACAGATTCGCGATAATGCTCTTTCATAGTTCACCCAAACGCTTGATGATGAAGGATACTGACGGACCTAGTTGTGTTATGAGGGGTAGTGGAAGAAGTTGTTGTTATTGTTGCTGAGTTGTGGGTTGTGGAGGTTGGTTAATGCCCATGAACATGGGAGACTCGAGTCTAGGCACGGGACCGATCACCGGTGACGTCATAGGAGGGATGACAGAGGTGTCTTGCTGGATTGAGACAGACACCATCGATTCAGCTTAGTGTCTGCTGTCCGACTTCATTGGCTTCCGACGGTTTATCATCAATGAATTGATCGCCATAGCTGAAGTCCTTGGTTAGGTGTTGGAGAGAAGACAACGTCCCTGTAGAGCTGACAGGTTCTTCTGGAATCATCTGTTCATCAACTGTCAGCTTGAGATTCTCTTGAACTTCAGGGTATGCAGTGGCTATGAATCCTTCATCCATATGCTCAGGTTGTGGTTGACTGGAGGCATCAGTGATCTCAACATCCGAGTGTTCAAGGTTTGGTCCAGCGAGAACACTAGGAGTTGGTAAAGGTTGAGATTCAGCAACATCATCAGGGTTTGGTCCAGCCTGGCCTTCATCTAGTTTACCAGGGTCTGGTCCAGCCTGGCCTTCGTCTTGAGCCCCACTTCTAACCACTGAAGGCATTTCTTCATCAGACTCCGTGTCACTGCCAGATAATCCAAGTTCAGCATAAAGGGAGGAAGACTCTTCATGACCCGCTGGTTCAGATGGTACGGGAGTATGTCTCTGAAAGATATACTGTTCAGCCGGGCTCTTTTTCTTAGGAGTCTGAAGGTGTAGAAGAACTTGAGCAGCTTGTTCTTCACCTACTTTCTCTTTCCCCTTTCCCGGCACCTCTGGCAGTGGTTGAAGTTTCCCAGTATCAGTTTCCCTGAATACCACAGGGGGAAGAGGACCCCTTTGAGTTGGGTAAGCATCCGTTAGGCTCTCTTCTAGAACCTTTTGCAGTATCGCCTCCTCTGTGTCTTCAAGCCTGGGTTTAGCAGCAGGAACCCCTTCGTCAACGAACTCATCTACCAACTGCTTAGAACTCTTAACAGTTCTCTTCTTAACCACTTTCCCCGCCTTAGCACGTTTGGCTAGTGGTGGGGCCTCAGACGACTCTGACACCGGCTTGCGCTTCTTCTCCTGAGGTTTGGCCGGTGCAGGCTTAGGCTTCTTGGCTGTAGTTTTAGAAACGGTTGGTTGCTTGGTTGCCTTTGGTTTTGCTTGTTTGGTAGGCTTAGCTGGCTTTGGTGCAGGAGATTCAGGATCACTCACTTCTTCACCCGCGAGATGTCTTTGATGCTTTGCAACTTTTTCCAGATAAGCATCGTAATAGTCTGATCCTCGAATGACGTCATTGATGAGTTCATTCGGTATAGTCATCCCAAAGACTTCCCGTTTGGTCCCCTTAGCACTGAACTTGAGATTACCTAGTACAGGTTCCTCTGTAGGCAAGTGGAGTGGAGACTCGGGTCTTGGGTGGAAGTTGTGCAGCCGTTGCAGGTGAAATATGATCAACTTTGTGAACCTGATACTCGGGATAAGGATAAGAGTTGCTTTCTTCTTCCCCAGAGTATGTTGTGCCAAATTCCTTTTGTCTTCTGTGAAAGTGTGGATGGATTGAGTAAATTCTTCCCACATCCTTTCAGCATAGTCGATGTGAGCTCGATTGACAACACCCCAAAGGATTTGTAGCACTGGGGCTCTTGGCCTTTCAAATCCAGAAGTCTTTCCCGTAAGGCACAGATTGATAATGGTTGTGAGTGCCCTCCACGGTTGGAACATGTCATTAGTGGTGACATTAGACAAGTGTATGACTTCCTTTGGATACCCCAACTTATTGACAAATTCAACAAGAGTATCAGGAGTTGGAGGAGGAGAGAAGGCCCGGTTGTTGTCGACTGGCGTGATCTGAAGAGCGTCTCTGAGTGTGTCTTTAGTGAGATCAAACCATTGCTCGTCCAGTTGACACTTATAGCTCCCGGCTTTACTGTCAAAGCAAATAGTATCCCAGAATTGTTGAATATAGATAGCCGGTATTGTTGATGAAGCTGTAAAAGCTCTGAAGAAATTTGTTTGCTTGAGAATATCCACAGCAATCTTGTAAATTGGGCTGGGTTGAGATTTTTCTTCATTCAGATAGCAGTTGCTTTTCCCAATTGGCACCCAACGTATGCGTGGCATGATCTGTTCATCAGTACGAACAGGTGGTGCCATTGCGGGTGCATGTTCAGCATCAGCCATTGATTCTGCACAGTTACAATCACAGAAGAACGAACATGCAGAGAAGGATTGTTAGATGCGAGCAGGTGCTCGGAAGTTAGGCACGAAAGCACAAGATCATGTTATAGTATAAATCAATGTGTTTGGTCAACTCTTGAATCAACGGACGTTAACTCATTAAAGAGAAGACATGACAAACCGATTAAACCACAAGATTCAATGGCAATTTCCAAACTATGCATGGCAAAACGCAGTGAACACTTTTACAATAGCAAAATGCAAGATTTAAATCAAGCAAGTAGCAATCACACCAAAACGCAATGGACAAGCAACACTTAGAAACTCAAAACGCAATGAATGATTTATAAGCTAATATCAAAACGCAGCTATTTTCAAAACGCAGTGAAGTCAAAAACGCAATCCTCAAAACGCAGCCATCATCAAGACGCAACCATCAAAACGCAGTGATTATCAAGTCAAAACGCAGGGGGTTTTTATACCTAGGTTCAACTTTATGAAAATGACAGTTTTGGCCCCTCAATTTCTGCTTTCTTTTCTTTGTAGGGTTTTGTGTTACAAAGGGATTATTTGAGATTCATAAATGCCACAAACAGTCTTTAACACTTTACGGGTCTAGGAGACAAATAACACTTAGCACACAATATCCTAAACTTGCATATAATTGACACATTTGGTCTTTTGAGTTAACACAAGGTTAACTCCCCCCATCAAAAAATAACCCGTTAGATCAAGACCTTTTACAAATTATATATATGGATAAAAATAACCCCATTAGATACAAAACCTTTCACACTTATTTATATGATGCACAAAACATGCCCGTTAGAGGTCATAAATTTGAAAAATACTCTCCCACTCAATCAATGACCCGTTTTCTATTTAATGAGTTGTAGTCGTTGATTGAGTGTCAAATTTTGAGAAATTCAGGTCCAAGTGATTTTCACACAATACTTTCCCACCATGAAAAACACAAATAATTTTCTGAAGAATCATAGACGGAAAATCATTTGGATAAAAAGAAGACTTTTCTTCTTGATCAAGAAATAATGCACTGAAGCGTACATTAAATTGATGGTACATAGATATAAAGTAATCCATGCCCGGGAGAACTTAATCACCCGTTGTTAGGAACAACCGTCTTTTTGGCGACGAGCTTTCCTTATTTTGAAAACCGCGTTGCATTCTGAAATAACTGCAAGCCATTTAGACATGTTTTGAAAAGTTTAAACTTTCGTTCGAGCTTCATTTAAAGGCCCGTGTCATTATTGAATGACATTTCTAGGTCCGTAAATGTTATTGATAAACGGAAGACGTGTCTTGAAAAAACTAATTTTGGAATTTTAGATTTTCTGATTTTTATGGATTTTTTTTGTGGGTTTTATATTTTTGTATTTTCTTTTTGATGATGAATATGTACATATTTACATAGGATACTTGACGCAAATCCGTTACTCATCCTTATCATCCTGAAGACGTTTGAGTGTCTCTGGCTTCATACTCTTCATGCCAAGCCGCGGGGGAATGAATTCGAATCGTTCTCTGGGCAGTGCCTTAGTGAATATATCCACCAGTTGATACTCTGTCCTCACGAAATACAACTCAACCACTCCCTTCTCCACTTCTTCTCTAATGAAATGATGTCGGATTTCGATGTGTTTAGACTTGGAGTGCAGAACGTTGTTGCAGCAAAGATCTATGGCACTCTTGTTGTCACAGTACAGAGGGATGCGATTGTAAGCGAAGCCATAATCTGATAATTGAGACCGCATCCATAGGATTTGGGCACAGCATGTAACATTTCTAATTTTCACGTATTGTACGACTCTTAAATGTCAACAATTTACTTTAGCCCGATACGCGTTTACTTTTAATTTTGATGTTTAAGCTAAATCGCGTAGACTAAAAAAAAATCATTTTACGTGAATGGTCACCAAATAAAT
>BQNB010140837.1:0-17355 GCA_026074375.1 Tanacetum coccineum | reverse complement strand
TCGCCCTACTCCACTCCCCGAGCACCAAACTCGAGAGTTATCTTCACTAGACAACAAGCTCTTTTTAGGCGGAGAAAACCGTACACAACGTTGTTTATATCAATTTCTGACACTAAGCTAGATGTCGAGTTCTAATCATAGCTAGAACCAATCTATCACGACTTCACAACTTTTTCACGACTTCACAACACAACTTCACAACTACACAACTTCTTCACTTCACAACTTCACTTCACAACTTCACTTCACAACTTCCCTACACTTCACAACTTCACTACACTTCACATATTCCCTACACTTCACAACTTCACTACACTTCACAATTTTACATCACCAAGACACTACCAAGATCATCATGATCTAACATACCTTCTTATGATCACCATGATCTAACTATTACACAATTTTAGAATACATGGACTCGATCTATACATTGTGAATGTAAGACATGTCACGAATGCACTAACTAAACTACATAACTTCGCATCTTGATGATAGCGAGAGTTCTTCTCTTGCACTTGAATGGATGGATGATTGGATCACATTTAAACAAACTTATTACAAGTTAAGTGATCAAAGAAAAAGGTTTGAAAGAAGAGTTTAGATCTGAGAAAAACTATGTGCAAATAGGTGAGAAAATCTGTGGAAACAGTCCACTATTTATAGGGAAAAATATTAATTTTTTATTTAGGCGGTCCCCTTAATTATGGCCGGTCCCCTTAATTAATTAATTAAGGGGGCCGCCCATTTTTTAGACGCTCCCTTTTTTGTCTTTTTGTGGAGAAGGTTTTTCTGGAACTTCCTAGCTGTTTTTGGGTAGAAAATTTAAATTCAAAATGTTTATTTTGTATAAAATATTTCTGATAAATACAAAAATGTTTTGTACATGTTTTTTAAAAATGTTTGTCCCATTTTATAAAAAAAATGTAAGGTTTGGAAAAATAAAAAATTTCTTTGATCATTCAACAAATTAAAGTTTGTTTGTTCATACCTTTAGTGATTTACGTCGGGTGCGAACTTAAATTTGTTGTTGAAGAAAACATGAGACGTCGAAAGATGTTGATGTGTGAATTGATGATTTGTGATTACGAGTAACTTAAGCACTTTACGTTATGTGTTATAAGTTACATGTTTGTCATCACCAAAACATGAAAAGAATGTATAGATTAAATATCGTAATGTAATATTTCTACCAACAATATTATCAACGCCATATTCACTGAGTTCTAGTATCCATAAATGGAGGGGGCATATAATAGTCTTATGAACCCTAAATTTCAAATCTAAACCCTAATCCTAATTCTCAATCGAAAATGAAAGAAGGGAATAGATTAAATCATACCTTTCGTTTAGGAGGCAAGAATTATATAGAAACACTGGTTTTATTTTTGAGATAAAAAGGGTGCGGTGAAAATTATTGCTTATGAGTAAAAAGTGTGTGTGTAAAACGATCCGGCGTATTAGATGGGTTTTTATACCCATGTTGGATACGCCATATAGGGATTTGTCTGATACGCCGTATCAGACATTAAACTGATACATCGTATAGGTATTCCTAAATACGCCGTATTTTTCCAGGGAGACCAACTTTTCAAAGTTTTAACAAAGGAAAACGTACCTTGGCCTCCGTAATTTTTGTATGAGAACCATCATTGTAATACAGCTTAGGGTCAAACGGGATGCCAAATGGCATATATAAATTTTTGATGAGATTAAATGGTGCATCCAATTAATGTAACTTCCACTCACGATATTTGCATCTAATATTATGATAAAAATTTCTCTTTGAAAACTTTTTTAGTCTTATCGTGAATTTTTCTCGGAAGCTTATTTGAACTTTTTATTTTGTTATGCCCAGAAGGCTGCGTTATATTGATGTTGTCATCGCTATCCTTATTCGTTTTCAGATTATCAAGAAAAGTTACATGTAAAGCGTTTCGTCCCTCTTC
This sequence comes from Tanacetum coccineum, assembly GCA_026074375.1. Taxonomy (NCBI): domain Eukaryota; kingdom Viridiplantae; phylum Streptophyta; class Magnoliopsida; order Asterales; family Asteraceae; genus Tanacetum; species Tanacetum coccineum. The sequence goes on along the minus strand of BQNB010140837.1, from coordinate 15,406 downwards.
ATCATATTTGAACAAGGATGTTTCAAATTTATTGATATGTCCAGAATTTACATGAGGTTTAACTTTAAGATCTGATTTAGACGTCAAGCCATTGTTATAAACAATGACTAGAAATTCATTTTCAAAATCTTTAAAGTAGTCTAAATCATCAAGACAATTGACCGTAAGCTCGGGTGATGAAGGCTTGAGTATTTCATCATTTTCTAAATCCTTTTTTAAATCATTGACAGAAATTATTTTATAAGAAAATGAATTCTCGTCAAAAATTACCGTGTAATCTTCATCGTCAGATTCGTCTAATGATATTCTGAAATCAATCTTGTTTTTGTTAGGAGGAATTACCGTAGGTGCACATAGGAGTGTTGTATCGGACGTTAAGGTATTATCAAAGACTATGGCTGGGAATTCAATTTCAAAGTCAATGAAACAATCGTCCTCATCTTTATAGCTTTCAACTTTCCCGAACGTGGTGGTTTGCAAATTAAATGTTCGGCCATGTCTTTGAGCTTTTTCTTCTTCAAGTCTGATGTATTCCTCCATGGTGATATTTGGGTCGTCCATTTTTACCTGTAATCAACTTGCAATGGAGAAAAATGTCAAATGGACTAATACGCCGTATTCAGTGGACTGAATACGTCGTATTTAACAGGAATAAACAATGCAGGAATTTAAACACGCAATACAAACGGAATTAAATAATTAGATTACACTAAACTAAACTAATTAATGGTTAGAAATACTAATAAGAATAAGGTTTAATTAATTCACTCCCCGGCAGCGGCGCCAAAAACCTGATGTGCTGTCGTGTAGGGTTAATTATTTGATTATCAAGTTTTAAATTTATATTTAGCCGACAAACCTAAAACAACACTTTAACGAGCGGTGTACTCGGTCAAGATGGAGTTTTGCGGTAAGTAGGTGTCGAACACTAAGAGTGAAACATTAATCCTAAATTTTATCAGTATTTTAATTAGTTTCTAATGAATCTATTTACTGGCTAAACCTATGCAATATATGTTGTCTAATGATATGGGAGGTTTTCAGCCTGAGAGACTGGCACAGGTTTGGTAGATACAAATATCAATTCAATACACAATAAACACAAAAGAAGAAAATTAGAAGATAGAAAAGCGGTACAAGCCAAATGATAGAAAACTGTATTAGCCATATTAAATCCAGTTCAATGTCGGTTTGTTTGTTTTAGTGCAATGATTTACTTATCTCGAAGCGGCATATCATTCTTAAGACTTAGGCGGGACATCATCCTAAGACCTAGACATCGCCTTCTCGCATCGAGGGAAATAACACTCCCGTAATAAAATGGGACCCAGCCAATCTAAAATTCAAAGGCTGGCTGGCTACAAAGTTTGTAAACTATAAAACAATGGATATATTCACCAAAGGAGCTTTGTGGGATTACTAGAAAATGGGAGGTGATGAAATTGAGGTATCTGATGACGAATCTTCTGATCTTGAAGAATACTGGAGTGATAAGGAAGAAACTGTCAAAATGGTTAAACAAGAATAATTAGTTTTGTCTTTATTCCCTAATTATTTTGTCCTATTATCTAATATGGCTAGACATGTTTTGATCTTCCAAGATTGTTTCCTAATATAGAAGATTTGTTCTAGTTAGTTAAGTAATTAAGTTTTGTCCTATTCTCTAATGTGATTAGTTATTTGTTAATCATTTTCAATGGTTTGTTAAATGGGTTGATCATAATGCAACTTAACAAATATATTCATACCTTTTGTTGAAGCATGAGTAGACTCGAGACGTCGAGAGGTGTTGATGAATGTATACGTTGATGAGTTGTGATCACGCGTAACTTGCACATTTTACGTTATGTATTACAAGTTACTTGTTTGTCATTATTAAAACCAAAGGACTTGTTTAGTTTAAATATCGTAATATTTGCACTAACAATCTCCCTGTTTTTTATGATGAAAAATATGTAAACTTGTAACATAGTAAAATTTAAAAGTTACTCGTTTACACTCTTCTCCCCCTTTTGTCAAAACAAAAAGGTGTATGCTCCAATCATTTTATCCTTCTCCGTTAACACTCTTCCATCCCTATTGCTGAAAAGGGCGTGTCCTTGGAGTTAAACTTTGTTTCTCCCTAGAAAAGTGAGCTTGCATTATCCCTAGTGAAGTTATACTTCAATCTTCACTTTCTAATAAACTTTGAGCTATCTACATTGATTCCCTTGAGCTCCCCCTAGCTCATTGCACTCCTATGATTATTGACCTTGGTTGCTAACGTATCCATGGATCAAATTTCTTACAAAGACTTATCCTACATCAAGGGTTAGTTTTGGCAACATAGTATATATATATATATATATATATATATATATATATTTTATATATATTATAGTATTTTATATATATCATGAAGCAATAGAAGAAATATATGATAAATGTGTGTATGCTTCTTCTTGACGAATGCTCCCCCTTATTTGACGGTCATCCGAAGGTATTATCAATAACTTACAAATAAATATGTTTAGTGCGAAAACTAGATACTCTGTTGGACGAGCTTGTGTAACTAAATTGTATACAAGATCGCATATTAAGTCTTGCCGGAAGCTCCCCTCTTGTTTGGGACACTAAGGATTGAGTTAGGGAATCTTTAAGTGTACTACAAAACAAATTAGTTAGACAAGGCGCATATACCATAATAACGATGATAGTTTGTATGTAACACTAAAAATTATATATATTGAGAATAGTATTTTGAATCCTAGGTTTAAAGAATTGAATGTTTAGGAGCAAGTAGCATAACTAATAGATAAAGTGCTAAAAGTTAAAAATCAAGAAATTTTGAATTTTGCGTCTGCTAGGGACGGATCTACCAAAGCACTGACGGATCCATCATTCTTGGATTCTCTTTTAGTCGGGGGGGGATACGCAGAGGACCCTCAAAAAATATCCGTTAACCAAAATGCATTAGCTGTAACACTTAAATCATGAACAATAGCAAGTAAGGGTCCAAAAAGAATGAACTCATTACAATCCAAAATTATAAGATACATCGCATAGTAACTACCAAGTTATAAAGATGTTAAGCGTCGTGATAGCAAGCGTCAAAAATAATAATCTCTACGTAGTAAGATAACAAAATTATTAATTATGATATCAAAAGTACATATAGTAATATACTATCGGGGAACATGATATGCATGTCTTAGGTATGAGTACTCTAAGGTATTACACTTCAAGAAATGTTGAATACTAGACACATGCAATTTTATTAAAAAATAAAAACCTAGATAAAAAGAAACATGATAACCGTGTCGATGACTAAGGATCAATTGATAACCAAATTTTCCAATCATTCATACACATTTAATATAAACCGTTGAACAATAATTCGTTTATAGTTCTTGAACACGCCTTTTCTTAGGAGAATGACTTCATCCATGATGTTCATTAGATTAAGGATGTACTATCGGTTTTTATAGAACGACATGTACCTTAAGAGATGATTATTACTACCAAAGCATAATGATTTGCCTTCGGCTAGACTTTTCGTCAAGGGTTGTTTTGTGAGATTCATAAACCTCAAAGTTAGTTCGTTTAGCACTGTGTGTGTTTTTCTGGGAGTGGGTGTTTCCTAGGGAAAAGCATATTTTTGTAAGACTTTGGGTCGAACTATATGTTGACGGTAAGGACGATTTATTAAGAAGACATACTCCAAGTATGTTCTTAGAAGAAAGAAAAATAATAATTATTATAGAATAATTATTATGACATATAAAAGTAAAGTGATGTCAATAATATTTTAGCATGTCATGTCAAAAATATATACTCGAAAGTAGTTATATTATGACAAGAATAAATAGTAAAAAATGATATGCACCTAGAAGTAATAAAAACAATTCCATATAATGGAAAGTGGATTAAGGATGGCGTGAGAACGAAGAGGGAAGGTGTTGAGATAAGGTATGATAAGACGGTTTAGAATAATATATCATTTGCAGTAACAATAACACGATGTGATTGGGTTTTGACAATGTGTTTGGTTGTCATAGTTGCGAACAAAGGTGGATATTTATTGTGAGACCGAAAGGTGGTTAGTTCTTTTTATAGTGAAAAAAATGAAAGGCCACAAAAACTGATGTGGTGACTCAATAACACTTAAAGATTGAATATCTTCTTTATGTTCTTCACTCGCTAGTAAGTGGAAAGAAACTAAACGACTCAATTGTGGAAAAAATGAAAGGATCACTTGTAATGGTTATTGGATAAGTGTGGAGTGTTCTTGAGGATATAACTTCTTTGGTATGGGAGTTTGAAAGTGAGGCCAATATTTGGTGGTGAAGGTGATCAAGTTGGTGAAATGTTCTTGATGTCAAGATTGTATAGGGATACATTTTGAGTACGATGTTTGTGAGGATTAAAGGTTGTTAAACTAACTATCTCTATCATAGAGTATGTTATAGTGTTAGGCTTTGTGGTATGGTTGAAGTGTTTCTTGTGAGGTTTGGGTATGTAAAAGTAGTCATCACTATTATGAGTGAAGTCTAGTGATAGGGTTTGTGTATGATCGACATACGAGTCAAAGGTTCTTTCACAATTGATGACATCAAATAGCGTCTATTTTATAGCATCATTTATCACATGTATTTAACCCATTTTGTATAATTATTGCAAAGAATTGCTACTTAATCGTTTATATTTGAGAATCATAGTGATTATGGAGTACTTGGTGAATATTAGCAAAAGGCACGCATTCTGGAGCTTAAACAAATACATTTTGAAGATTACTATTCTGACACCCAATACGCCGTATCCATCAAGGAAGAATACGGTATAGTGCTGCATCTCAACAAAGGACACAAAGGAAACAAGCTCATTACGTCGTATCCAGAGAGACCAATACACCCTATATTAGATATATAGCATATGAATATAATAGAAGATATCAAACATGGCCCCTACTCCAAGAAACTCTAATACGCCGTATTCAACCCATGGATACGCCATATCGAACCGACTTCCGGACAATATAAATAGAAAACTCAAAAATGAGTTTTAAGTGTGCTAAATCATATTCTCGATACCTAAACCATAAAAGTCAATTTCAGAGGAGAAAAAGAGCAGAAGAGGTCTTGCAACGCATTCCAATCCTTAGAAGACAACGTGTAATTTTTTATACTTTGTAACGTGAGTTTTGGTATCATTCGTTAACGCGGTTAGTTTACAGTGGCTAAAACAATTTTTCTTGTATTAATTATTGATGTTTGAGGGTAATACCTTCGGGTATTAGATTATTATGATGGATTTGAAAGTTTGGTTTTGTTTATATCTCGATTGCTTAATTTATCATTGTATGCTTGTTTATGTTTATCAATTCATACTTGTTTACGTGCTTTTGTATGCGACTTATCATTCTCAACTGGATCTTAAAAGGAAGTGATACGACCAAGTAATCGTTGCTGGGATAGCCTCTCCATTTAGTGATTATACTTCTAGGAATCATAGGGATCACAAGTAATTGTCCTTCTAATCATTGCTAAAGATACGCTTATGGTTATGGAAACAGCCTTTGTTTTTTAGAACATGATACTAGTAGGTGAATCTAGATAATTTAACTAATAATGTTCTAATTTCATTGGATAGTTAGACAAGTGGACTACTAGAGTATAAATTGCCATTAAGAGTAAGTGGGTAAAGTCTCTATGAGCTAGGGTTTAACAAGATCACCATTGCTTTAATCCCTAAGATAGATTATAATCAGCAAATAAGGATGCTTTATGCGATGCTTTAATTGTGACAAAATTAATAGTGTCTAGGTTTTTGGATGAAAGTCCGCCTAAGTCTAAGATGATATGCCTCTTCGAGGATCAAGTAATCAATTGGACTAAATAAACAAACCAACTTCTAATCGGAATTAATGATGGCTAATACAGTTTTCTATCATAAGGCTCGACCGCTCTTTTATCTTCTGTTAATTTGCTTGTGTGGGTTAAAGTGTCTTGAATTGATTGTAGTCACCAACCAAACCCGCTGCCGTCTTCTCTGGCTGAAACCCTCTTTTTATACTGTTAGAATTCAGGATTAGAACTAACATAGGATTAGCATAGGTTTGACTTAGATTAAAATTAACTTAGTTTTAGCATATCCAATAATATAACTAAATTGAGAGATTTAACCTCGCTTTAAGTTGTTTTCGACTACCAGTTCCTCGAATCTACCATCGATCCGGGACTACACGTGCCCGTTTTAAAGTGTTATTTTTGGTTAAGTCGGCAAAAATTTAAATTTAAAACTTGAATCATAAATATATATACAACACACAATGACACATCAAGTTTTTGGTGCCGCTGCCAGGGAGTGAAAATTAATCTTGGTTTTTATTTTATGTTTTGGTTTTTAACATTAGATCCAACCCTTAGGAGTAGTGTAAATTAGATTAGTATATATTCTGTATATTTTGTATATTTGTTAGTTTAATTGTTTGTTTGTATATTTGTGTGTTTAATTTAATTGTTTTTCTCAATACACTGTTCTGGTCGATAACTCGATACGGCGTATCCACTTCCATTGGATACGGCGTATCCAACTTCCTGTCCAATACAACGTATTCATTCAATCGATTAATATGGCATGTTTACTTCTATTGAATACGGCGTATTGATCATCTGGAACAGAATCAGAATCCTAAGTTTTCTATTTGATTTCCGTGCTAAAAAAATTTCTATCCTAAAGAGCCTATCCTACTGATTATTTATCCCTTGTTGTAGGTAGTGCATGACAAAGAGTTCTACGAGCGAACTATTCACACCTTACAAAGAACCTGGACAAGAATTTCAATCATCAAGGAGACACTTCAAGACACTAAGTCTTGACAAATTGAGATCGCCTGATTTCAATTTATTTTCTAACCAAGAATACTCGGAGGAAGAAGTTGTAAAAACAATGCCGGAAACTATGGATCAATACATGAGCAAGACCCGAGCTGACTATGGATCGGGGGTTGCTAGGCCTAAAATTGAAGACAATGATAACTTTGAGCTGAAGGGCCAATTTCTCAAGGAACTACGTACTAACACCTTCAGCGGTTCGGATCATGAAGATGCGAACGAACACATTGAGAAAGTTCTTGAGATCATCGATATTCCACATTCCAAATATTACTATAGACTAAGTGATGCTTAGAGCATTCCCTATGTCCTTAACTGGAGCCGCAAGCCGTTGGCTAAGAAATGAACCAACTTGTTCAATTACAACTTGGGATGGTCTTAAAACAAAATTTTTGAAAAAATATTGCCCACCTACTCAAACTACAAAGAAGATGGAGGAAATCAATAACTTTCAGCAAGAACCAGATGAAAACCTTTACCAAGCATGAGAGCGATTTAAAGAACTCTTGATAAAGTGTCCTCAACACTATTTAACAGAGATGTAGGAGGTAATCTTGTTCTATAATGGATTAGGAATTCCTACTTGACAAACTCTTGACTCGAGATGTAAAATACCATCAAAGACTATTGCTGATGCAAAGGTAGCCATCCAAGAAATGGTTGAATACTCTTAGAAATGGCACAATGGGACATCTAGGTCAAGAAGTACTGAAACTTCTGACGGATTAGCAGCTATACAAGCACAACTGAATATATCTTCTGGAGAGCGTTCATGAAGTAAATGAAAAAGTCTATGTTGTTCAAGGTTGGATGCGAACAATTTGCAAAGGCCACTACCATCCAAAGATTTTCCCACTAAAAGAAGAAGGGAAACCCTTCAAAAAGCTTACTACACGCAATTTGGTGGACCTTTTCAAGGAGGGGGATATAGAGCAACAGCTCTAGGATTCTATCAAAGGAACAATGCGAATCCTTGCGTACTAAGGAACGAAAGGCATCTAATGGAAGATACCATGAGCAAGTTTATGAGTGAGTCAGCAAAAGATACAAGAATGAAAACTCCAATTTGTTTCAAAGAAATCCAAGAGCTTTGACAGATGTGCCATTCGTAACCAAGGAGATCTATTTAAAACTTCTGGAAATCAAAATCGGGCAAAGAGCAAGGTCCTACAGGGGAAAGGGATTTGGAACTAAGTCTACTGCTCTACTGAAAGCGAAAATCCCGAGAGATCAAGTCAAGTTGATTTCAACTACTATTGAAGCTGATTCATGCCCGATATGCCGTATTAGATCCCTCCAATACGCCGTATCCACTGGACAGAATCGTACACTCATGTACGAGACAAGAAAAATAAAGATTCTGTTTCCAAGTCATTTGAATGGTTACTACTGTGAAGAAAATAAGGGATCATATGGACCGCAATTCTCAGAAGCTTCCTTTAAAGCTTCACAATCCATACCCCAAAAGGAGAAAGACCCAGGGAGTTTCACTTTACCTTGCTTTATTAATAATATTTTCTTCGATAATGCCCTTGTTGACTTAGGGAGAACATATACACAAACCTATTAGTACTATCTCTTACTTTTTTTTTATGGTTGTATCTCCTATTTTTGCGTTTCGTAGTGTTCATGCCATCTCTCGACCTACCTTAACTTAGGATTAGGCGAATTAGCTTACACTAAGTTGACAGTTGAATTAGCAGACAGGACTGTGAAATATCCAAAAGGAATAGCTGAAAAAGTGCTTGTAAGTATTGGTAAATTTGTTTTCCTAATAGACTTAATAATTCTAGATATGCCCGAGGATATCAAAGTGCCCTTGATCCTCGGAAGACCATTTTTTCTACCGCCCATGCTAAGATTGATGTTTACAAAAGAAAGATTACTTAAGGGTCGGGGAAGAAGAAAGGGTTATTTTCTCATGTGTTTAAAACGCTAACGTTTAATTAAGAAGGTTTACATGCTAAGTTTTGAGAGAACAGAATAGAACCTTGATTTAAAACTAGGCTTATGGTGACGAGGGACTTTGGTGTAAATGGATCATTCGACCCTTTTTTGAGGAAACTTGAATTAAATGATCTAAACGAACCATTTGAGTTAGGAGAAATCAAGGTGATAAATTAATGCCACCATGAGGAGTGTGAGGTAATTAAGGAATTTTAGAAGTATGGATGATGAACATTGATGCTAGGGATTAATGATTACATAGTTATTGCGACTGCGACTATGATAAGAAGATCCATATAGATTGTGCTCACAACTTAAAGTTTCCATGCATGATTGGATTTGAATTTATGCACGTTAACTTTTTCCCACTATTGTATGTCAATGTGATGTCCAAAAAGTTTTATAATTCTATAATGAAAGATAAGATGGTGTACAAAGGGAATAATGTTATAGGAGCTTTAATGAATGTGCCTATTTTTGTTGGAACCTTTTCTATTGTGACGGATTTTGCAGTTTTAGAAAATATGGACGCTTATCGTGATGAAGGAATAGGCGATATTATTTTTGGCGAACCATTTTTAAGAGAAGTTGGAATTAAAACAAGACGGTTCGAAGGGATGATTACCATTTACAATGGTGATGATGAAGTAACTTACCAAATGGTGCGATCACACCCGAGGTTCAAACACCACACTAATGAGCAATGCAACAAGATCCCACCATTACTAAATGTAAGTGAAGAAGATAAGAATAATGGAATCTCGCATACATACCAAAAGCTTAAGGGGTTCTACAAAGGAGTATTAAACTTAGGACCCGATTACATTCGAGATGCGAGGACGAAAGAATGGCTCACACACGGGCACATTAGCTTACATGAGATGGAATAAAAGGCGAACTTGAAGAAAAGTCGAACTTAAAGACTTCGCTGTAAACAAAAGTGCTTCCCGGGAGATAACCCAGAATGTTATTTAATTTCATCAAGTTTGTCTTCCCAGACATCAATACGGCGTATCCGCTCTATACCATACGGCGTATTGATTGTCTGGACGTTATTAGTCTTTACTTTTTATGCACTTTAAAAACATTATTGTTAGTTCTGACAATACGGCGTATTCATGCACATGATACGGCGTATTCACCAGAATGACTCGTATTTAGTTAGTTTAGTTTAGTTTAAATTAACCGTAGGTACCAAGATAGGAATGCACATGTTTTTCCTATATTTTATACAGGACCTCGTGAAAGAAATATCGACGAATGTTGGTGGAGAATTTACAAATCTGGAGATCTTGAAGTGTTGGAATCTTGAAACCTCAAGGCGACTGGGTGGAGATTTTACAAATCCTAGTGATCTTAAAGTGTTGGGAGTCTTGAAACTTTTAAGGCGTTTGTTTCAACAAAGCAATCTTGCTTATTAAACTTCAACATGGAGAATCTACCGAGCAAATATCAGGGAGTTTCTCGTTCTAATTTCTTTTTTAATCCGTATTATATGTTTTCTTCTTACAACGAGGATGCGTTGTATAATTCAAGTGGGGGGTGGATTAAAAATGTTTATTTGTTATTTTTCACACTAAATGCTTTAACTTATGCTCAATTTAGAAATTTTTTCAAGGCATACTTTTTGTGAAAATTACTTGATACATAACCAGTACACCAATTTCCAATTGTTTAGATATTGTGAGGATTTTACTATCGTTTCTAAATGTTTAACCCAAATTCCATATAAAAATGAGTGTGAGTGATGGTTGTAGACTTTAGAACTTGCTTGGTATATCTATTCGATTGGGGACCGCAATAATGGTACTATAGTATTTAGAGAGACCGCAATAATGAGTACTATGGATTTAGATGGAGTAACTTGTTTAAATTGGTAAATTTTTAGGATTACACTCAAATCGCCTTTACATGTTGCTTATTAACTAACTACACTAGTTAGTTAACCCTTATATAAAACCTTTGTTTACTCTTATTTTAAGAGTAAGATACCCCTAAAACAACCCGTAGAGCCAATCCTTTAGGAATACACCAATTATTTGTTTCGTTACACCTTTACACCTTAGCCTACCCTGTTAGATTAAGTTTATTTTACAGTTGCTAGTTGCTTAAAGTGTAAAGTTTGTATTTTCTGAGTCTTGTGTTTATTTTGGTACGGTTGGAAGAAATTTGCACATTGCAAATGGGAATGTATATTATAGTCAAAACTCATGTATTTTTACTACCATTGCAATTAATGATACGTCCGAAGAGTGAAGGAATTATCAAAGGAATTATCCGAAATTATTATGATCATGAAGATGGTGAAACTACACCGAGTTTCTTAGTATAGTGTTAGCAAAAAAAAGAGTGAAAGAAAAATTTGAAGATAATCGTTTCGCAACTACTGAAGCAATTACACGAAGGATCGATTGTTCGTTGATACAAATCAACGATGTAGAGTATTGTATAAAGTGAAAGATATCACCACTTGCCTTGTAAAGTATGTAAAGTTTGGGATGAATGGGAAGTTGACCGTTACGGGAACGCCAACTTAGGTTGTTGTTTTTGATCTATGATCAAGATGTTGTAAATAGTTGTGTCTTTATCATGGTAACGGTCCAGAAAAAGTGTCTAGCAACTTGTATTTTAGACTTAATCTATTTGTTTCGTAATTTTTATTTAACAACAATTTAATTCCTTTTCCTAATCATTAACCATGGGTTTTACGCGAATGAGGATGTGATCGAGCGTGCATGTTTATTCCGTCGTTACGGCCATGTATGCATGTCTCAGCTGCCTTGTTGGTTTATTACTATTGGTGAAAGTTAGAAGATCCATACCCTATATTACTCTACTATTCCTACTCTTTAGCTTATTCGAGGTGGGAGTGAGCAGTCACATGTGTCTATCCCGTCGTTACGGGTGTGTATGTGTGGTCTTTGTTGCCCTCCTGGAATATTGGTATCGATAAAGATTAGTTAGAGTAATCAACCTTAAGCATTCTCATATAAACCCATATTTACCTTTATAAACTTGTTACTCCTTAGCTTTAGCGGTGGAGATGTGTATTCTTGCCAAGCTTATGATAGAATACTCGTCACGACCGAGCAATTGAGCGAATTAGTTACATGTTACCACATAGATTAGTTGAGTGATTTGAGTGTTTTCATCTTCCTACTTCGTGAGGTGTTTGGTTGTGTACTTGTAATAGATCAAATAAATGCTTAACGGAAAATATCCTTAGGGATACATTTTATAGACTTCTAAAGGCTACTTAAGAACAGGTAGTATTCAAGTGGGGGGGATAACGTCTATTTTATAGCATCATTTATCCCATGTATTTAACCTATTTTATATAATTATTGCAAAGAATTGTTACTTAATCGTTTATATTTAAGAATTGCAGTAATTATGGAGTACTTGGTGAATATTAGCAAAAGGCACGCATTCTGGAGCTTAAATGAAGATATTTTGAAGATTACTATTCTGAAGACCAATACGCCGTATCCATTAAGGAAGATACGTCGTATCCGTGCCTGCACTCACCAAAGACCACAAAGGAAACAAGCCCAAATACGTCGTACTGAAGATATAGTATGTGAAGATTCTGGAAGATATCAAGCGTGGTCCCTACTCCAAGAAACTCCAATACGTCGTATCCAAGCCATTGGATACGCTGCATCGAACCGACTTTCAGACCCTATAAATACAAAACTCAAAAACGAGTTTTAAGTGTGCTAAATCATATTCTCGATACCTAAACCATAAAAGTCGATTTTCATAGGAGAAAAAGAGCAGAAGAGGCCGAGCAATGCTATTCATTCCATAGGAGACAACGTGTAATTCCATATACTTTAGTAATCGTTCAGTTTTTGGTATCATTCGTTAACTTGGTTAGTTTACCTTGGCTAAATAATTACTTTTGTATTTATTATGATGTTTGAAGGCTAATACCTTCGGGTATTTGTCATTATTATGAAGATCTGAATGTTTGGTATTTGTTTATCTCGATTTCTTGATTTATCGTTGAATGCTTGTTTATGTTTATCAATTTATGTTGGAAACACGAAAAGTGTCGGTCACTTCCAAAGTTGTAATAGTCTTAGCTCGTAGTTAAGTATAAGGATTAGATTATACGGACCAAGTAGTCTAGATACCGGGATATCTCTCAATATAGTCATTTATACATCTAGAATCATAGGATCACAAGTATTGTCCTTCTAAAATCGTGCTAAGGATACGCTTCTGGCTTAACTAGTTAACAGAAGTTGCCTTTGGTTTATTAAACATGTTGACTAGTAGGATGAATTCTAGATAATTCAACAAGTAATTTTCTGATTCCATTGGATATATATATGGACAATAGACTACAAGTTGTATAAATTACCATTAAGTAGTAAAGGGTAACGTCTCTATGAGCTAGGGTTTAACAATAATCACCATTGCTTTTAGAATCCTTAGACAATATATAATCAGGTACTAATATGCTGTTGTGCGCAGATGCTTTAATTGTGACAGAATTAATGTGTCTAGGTCTTAGGATGAAGTCCCGCCTAAGTCTAAGAATGATATGCTTCTTCGAGATAAATAATCATTGCACTGAATAAACAAACCAACTTCTAATCGGATTAATGATGGCTAATATAGTTTTCTATCATAAGGCTCAACCGCTTTTTTAACTTTTGTTAATTTGCTTGTGTGGGTTAAAGTATCTTGAATTGATTGTAGTCACCAAACAAACCCGTGCCAGTCTCTCTGGCTGAAACCCCCTTTTTACATGTTAGAATTAGGATTAGAACTAACATAGGATTAGCATAGGTTTAACTTAGATTATAATTAACTTAGATTAGATAAACCAAAATATAAATAAATTGAGAGATTTAACCTCGCTTCAAGTGTTCGACACCCTACTTACCATAAATCTACCACCTACCGGGTACACTGCCCGTTAAAGTGTTGTGATGACATCAAATAATGTCTATTTTATAGCATCATTTATCACATGTTATTAACCCATTTTCTATAGTTGTTGCAAAGAATTGTTACTTAATCGTCTATATTTGAGAATTGTCGTAATTATGGAGTAATTGGTGAAAGATAGCAAAAGGCACCCATTCTGGAGCTTAAATGAAGATATTTTAAAGCTTACTATTCTGAAGACCAATACGCCTTATCCATCAAGGAAGATACGGCATATCCGTGCCTGCACTCACCAAAGACCATAGAGAATAAAGCTCAATACGCCGTATCTAGAGAGACTTAATACGCCGTATTCAAGAAATGGAATGAATATAATATTCTAGAAGATATCAAGCGTGGTCCCTACTCCAAGAAATTCCCAATACGCCGTATCTAACTACTTGGATACGCCGTATTGAACCGACTTCCAGACCCTATAAATACAAAACTCAAAAATGAGTGTTAAGTGTGCTAAATCATATTCTCGATACCAAAACCATAAAAGTTGATTTTCATAAGAGAAAAAGAGCAGAAGAGGTCGAGCAACGTTATCAATTCCATAGGAGACAACGTGTAATTCCGTATACTTTAGTAATCGTTCAGTTTTTGGTATCATTCGTTAACTCGATTAGTTTACCTTGGCTAAATAATTACTCTTGTATTTATTATGATGTTTGATGGCTAATACCTTCAGGTATTAGCCATTATTATAAAGATCTCAATGTTTGGTATTTGTTTATCTCAATTTCTTGATTTATCGTTGTATGCTTATTTATGTTTATCAATTTATACTTGTTTACGCGCTTTTGTATGTGACCTATCATTTAACTGGATCTTGTGATACGGACCAAGTAGATCTAGAGTCTGGGACAACTCTCCATATAGTAATTCATACATCTAGAATAATAGTTACATAAAAATTGTCCTTCTTCCGTGTCTAGGATATGCTTCGGGCTTAACTAGTTAATTGGATATTGCCAATGGTTTATTAATCGTGTTGACTAGCAGGTGACCTAGATAATTCAATAAGTAGCATTTTGATTCCATTGGATAGTTGGACAATTGGACTACTAGTGTATGAATTGCCATTAAGCGGTAAGTGGGTAAAGTCTCTATGAGCTAGGGTTTAACAAGATCACCATTGCTTTAATCCCTAAGATAGGTTATAATAAGCAAATAAGGATGCTTTATGCGGATGCTTTAATTATGACAGAATTAATTTGTCTAGGTCTTAGGATGATGTAACGCCTAAGTTTTAAGAATGATATGCCATCTCGAGAGAATAAATCATTGCACTTAATACACAAAATAACTTTCTAATCAGATTAATAATGGTTAATACAGTTTTCTTATATTTGGCTTGACCGCTCTTTTATCTTTTGTTAATTAGCTCGCGTGGATTAAAGTGCCTTTAATTGATTGTAGTCACCAACCAAACCGTGCCAGTCTCTTAGGCTGAAAACCCCCTTTTCCCGTTAGAATTAGGAACTAGGACTGACATCGGTTTAAAATAGAGTAGAATTAACATAGATTAGATAACCAATATATAAATAAATTGATAGATTTAACCTCGCTTCAAGTGTTCGACACCCTACTTAGCACGAAACTACTACCGATCGGGTACACTGCCCGTTAAAGTGTTATTT
>BQNB010140836.1:0-15665 GCA_026074375.1 Tanacetum coccineum | reverse complement strand
CTTACTTTCTTTTCTAACACTAAGCTAGATGTCTAGTCCTAATCTTAGCTAGATCCAATCTAAGACTTACCTAAGTCTTTATACACTCACAAGATATATATACCCTTGGATTGACACACAATCCAAATCACACAAATACACAATTTACACACATGGATCTATACAAAATCTAATTTACATAACAATACTAAATATATGTAATGAAGATTTATGATCTTGAGAAGGAAGAGAGAGATCACTTGATAACAATTCGTATATAGAAGAATACGATTGTTCTTCTCTTGCACTTGATTAGAAGAAGAAGAAGAAGGGAGGAAGAAAAAAATTAATCACTTGAAACAAGATCAAGGTATGTTAGTGATCAAGATATGTGTTTTAGAAAGAAAGGAAGAAGAGGAAAAAATGAATCTGAGAAAATTCGTAGCAAGAGGTTCTGTTTTTCAGATGGGGTGGCCCAGTATTTATAGGGGACAAAAAATGACCATTGCTGGTGGCGGTCCCGGCGGTCCCTTATATATAAGGGGGCCACCACTAGACTCCGCTCCCTTTTTTGTCCTTTTGTGGTGAATGTTGTATCTGTTATAGAACCTTCTATTTTTGGGGAAAAATTTAAATTTCAAATTTTATGTTTTTAATAAAACATTACTTTTAATGAATAAATATTTTGTTTTTATATTTTTATAAAAACACATTTGTAAAAATGTAAGGTTTAAGGAAAATATTTTCTTGATCACTAATCATGTTTAATGATTTGTTTATCCATACCTTAAGTGATTAATCTTAGAAATAGAATTTTATGATTAGTAATTTATAAACGTTTAATTTTATCGTAAAGGTTTTCACATTTTGTTATTATCAAAACATTGAGAGATCGAAAAATATAAATAACGTTTTTAGACATTATTTGTATTAACATTTGGAAATTATAGAAAATTAATTTTCAAAAATTTAAAGAAAATACAAAATTTACAAGTGCTGGAGACGTGACACCGTCAGGATTAATCCTGACGCCGTCTCCACACATTGTAAATAAATTTCTCTTTGTTTTCTGGAAAAATATTATGCACGCAAATCTATTAGTTATTTCCTGTAGAAAGTACTGCATAAAACCTGAGATTAATTATCACAATCATATGACTCGAAACTGACACAAGACGCGAATTAATCTAAATAATTTATTTAATATGTTTGAAATGGTTCTTTAGAAACCAGATTTTCCTTTAATAATTTAAATGAAATACCTTTGATTGCAATTAAGATGAGGTTAAAGGCAAAACAAAGCATAATCAAATAATAATTCAAACATAATAAAACAAATAGTAAATTTAAAACACACAAGACACTCCTAAAATGCATGAAATTTAAAGAAATTGAGTTACCTCCCAACAAGCGCTTTTGTTTATTTAACGAGTCTTGTAGCTAGACTCGGAGTCACAAGTCCTTATGTGACTCCTCCTTTGTTTGCCCTACTATTCATCTTGATTAGGCATTGAATTGCTTTAGTCATGCTCTCATCATGCCTATATGCGGGACCTAGATTCAAGCTATTTTAGTAATAGGTTTTCTCCTAGTCACCATCATCCCCTGTTATAATGAAGGGTGGTATGTTGTCCGTTTTCAAGATATCTTTATCAATATTTTGAACCTTTCCATTTTGTAAGGAATCTTGAATGTGATCTTTTCCTTATCCCTTTCAAATGTGACCGTCCCTTTATCTTTTGTCATAAACAAGCCCAATCCCCTTCAACAATGGTTTTCCTAATATCATTCCTCCTAAATAATGGTCTATGACGCTGGTGGTGTCTTCAAGCACGACAAAATCGCATTCATAAGTGAAGTTTCCTACAAAAACATTCAATCCTTTAACCCTTCCTACAAAAATGCTAATTTTCTCAGGATTTGATGGTTTCCTTCTTGACTTTAATCCTCCACTCATGATCCAGTAGTAATTAAGTTTGGACATTTCATTGATTGGTGACTCTGGATCAATGTAGGCTTGCCTCTAAAGGAATTGGCCAACCATGCATGAGATTTTTATGTTATCCAGATTCCCTGTTTTTACCTTAGCGTTAACCTAAGGGGGTCGCAGGTTTTTCAAAATCCACTCATGATAGCTTAGCTCTTCAACCGTAGGGAAGGTGTCGAAGTATTTTGGGTCGTCCTCCTCTTCCTCTTCAGTTTCTCCTTCGGTTTCTTTATCTGACTCTTTACTTTCCTCTTTAACTTCTTCTTCTGCTTTGACAATTATGTTATGATCATCTCCCTTGGCTGCATTAGGCTTCATGATATCTTCTTCCTCAGGTTCATCTTATTTTCTTAGAACGATGATTAAATTGATGAAATGAATGCGTTTTGGAGAGGACGGGTTCCTATTTTGTTCTTCTAAAGATGATTGAGATTAATATTTTGGAGAGAGAAATTTTGATAGGCTTTTGATTTCCTTGTTTCGAGGTGCTTCCTTCTCGAGGTGGTCAATGGATATGGCATTCACGCGTGCCATGGAGTCTCTTGCAGTGTTATGAGCGGGCGTGTTATCAAATCTTTCATAAACGACCTTACATAAAGTGTTGATTTTATTGATCACATCATCTTGTTGTTGTTAGAGTTGAGTCTCCAGGCTAGATAATCTTTCTTCTTATCGAGAATCAAAATCACTTAGTACCCTCTCAAGCCTTGTTTAATAACTTGAGGAGTAAGTGGAAAATGAGCCATTTATGGAGATGGTTTATTGATCTAGTCAAGTTTTTTAACAAAACCCTCCCCGAAACATAATATACAACATTTATATCAATTTCTTCCATTTTCCTCACCGCAATAACAATATGTGCAGTTGAAGTTTCCTGGATAGCCCAAATAGAAGAAAGAACGTTTTGTTAGTAAATGTAGAAAACAATATTTATGGCCCAACTAAAACAAACACAACATCATTTTGTGACAACTGATTTTTTGCGTGCAAAATTTAAGACCAACAAAAGCACCAAATCAACATAGGCAAGCAACCAACGCCTTAAAAATGGCGGTTCCCATGTATGCGGTAAATGGTGAGCACATCAATGTAATGGCTATACATATATCGTGGACTGCCGGTAAAAGATGTTGGAAGTATTGTCCCTATATCAACATTGCTCCTGTCATAATCACCTTTCATAATAGCATCATATAACCCTGATAGGTATTCGTTCCTGGTGTTGTTTTGCTTTTGACGAATGTAGTCAATCTTGCTCAGTTTGATGCTAAAGTATGCCAAGGTAATGACATATTGTTGGAACAATCGACCTTGTCTTTGCAACAAACTATAACGGTTGAGACAATCGTGTATTTGGTATGGATAATACTTGTTCACTATTAACCTTTTATTTTTTTCCCAATGACGTGCCATAAACATTAATCAGTATCATGTTGGACCGATATCCTTCTTCACCATAAACGAACAAAAGCGGTAATTCCACATACATGTTTACCTGAAAAAATAACTTAAATATAATAACACATGCTTAAAGAAAATTAAAACCATAAACACAATCGAAAGGCTACGTTAGAGTGCACTAAGCGGAAAAATTAAAATTTATGTATAATGTAGAAACCATAGAGGGGGTAAATACGATTCCTTTTAAACACTTAAATTGTTTTGTATCCATTTATCGATCAAGCGTGACACAATATGAAAAGTGATGATACTAGTTATATACATATAGTATTAAATTGTATCACAACAATTCAAACCAAAGCACAATGTTCACATCTATCCATGACACAAACATAATCAAAACTATATAAGAAACATAACACGCAATTATCTATATAATGCAAATTATTACGCAAGGATGCATAATCAACAAAAGCTTGCTTGGTATTTTCCATGCAACATAGAGTGTCGTCCACTGCAGACCTCGCATGAAGAAGCGATTTTGTTCACTTGAACGGATGATTTAGAAGCATGATGAGCTTCCATCAAGCGTTGGACTTGATCTTCAAGCTCGATGAGATGACGGTCGGATGTACTCGAGACATCTTGAGGTAAAGAGTTTGTCTTGACCGATTTAGCAAAGTCCCTTGGGTCATTCCAACTTTCATTGTCATAGAGGGCTAGTTCCTCTAATAGTGCCCAGGATTCTTTGGCGTTTTTGTCACAAAGCTTACCACCAGCCGACAGATCGATGGTTCGCTTTGTGGCAGGATTGACATGGTCATAAAAGATTTAGACTTAGAGCCAAAGATTGATGCCATGATGAGGGACTTTTTGGAGTAAGTTCTTGAAACGAGTCCATGCTTCAGAAAGATTTACCTTGATGTTGTTGGAACATCGGGATGTCATTTCAGAGTTTTGCAGTCCTTCCTGGTGGAAAGAATTGAGCAAGGAAACGAGTAGTAAGATCCCCCCAGGTGGAGATAGATCTTGCAGGAAGACATTCAAGCCAATTGCTAGCTTGATCGTAAAGGGAAAATTGAAATAAATGCAAGCGTGTCCTTTCCCTATTTGCAACATCAAGGTCAAGTGAGTCCACTAGTTTTATAAAATCCTTAAGATGTTGGTTTGGATCCTCGGACCGAAGTCCCTGGAATGAGCATCCGTTTTGCACCAACCGGATGGTGTCGAATCGCAGAGGCACCACATTATTCCCATCGGGGAGCTCAATGTCTTTTGATATCCCTCGTGGCTAGGTCTGGCGTAGTCTACTAAGGTACGGATAGGGTTTTCGTCTCCTAGGGAGGTCAACGAAAAGATTTACAAAAACAAAGGGAACGAAGAAAAAGATAGACTAGAGAAAGCTAATTAATAGAAAATAAAATTCTCTCTTGATAGGAATCAAGCGAGTAGATCTAAGCTAGATAAAGTTTGAAACCTAACTATTCCCTGGCAATGGCGACAAAAACTTGATGCGGTCATTGTAAACGCAACAGATTTTACAACTCCCTAAGCAGAGCACCTAACCATTGTAGTGTAGTATAGGTAAGACTTGAGGATTATGCACTACTCCTCAGTTGCTTCTCCTGATCGTATTGCTTTGTCACACTTGTGATGATCTGTGTAAGTATTTCCTAGGTCATGAACATATTACACGAATCTGTCATCTATGTAATATTCCGTTAAGGCAATGCACAGGTAAGGTAGTATGAAGACTATTACAAGGCCACTAAGAGTACATAACATGCATTAAAACACTTAAGAGGGATCAACCATATTTGGGGTAAGGTAGTATGAAGACTATTATCAATGGTATCCTTTGTACACACTCGCGTTTCTCTAGACGTCTATGCTAATTTAATATCTTATGGCTAGTTTTCTAAAGCCTAACACGCACATCCATCACAAGAAGCAATATTAAAAGGATCTACAAACTAAGTTTCATGCAATCATAAGTAAATACTAATGGATCTAGCCTAGCATGTTAAAAGGAAGCAAATAACAATAAATAATCAAACAACACATAGACATATTAAATGATAAAAGATAGAGGACTTCACTTGATTAAAACATGTGTTCAAGGCTGATACAAAAGGGCTTTGACACCCTAAAAATGACTCAAAAAGCTACTATAATCTACTTTTAATAATAGGGTTTGGTTCTTAAAAGTTACACACTTAAAACCCTAAAAATGAGTTTGTATATATAGGAAAACGGGCGCGATGGTGTCGCGTTATAATCCTGACGCTGTCACCCGCCATATCTTCTAGGGCTTCTTAAGTCAGTTAGATCCTGACGCCATCGTCAAAATCCTGACGTCGTCCTTTGTTCGTCCTGATGCCATCACATTTAATTGTGATGCCGTCTCCAGCCATTATACGCATTTTCTTCAAGAGATTTGGTGTAGATTGTAATCTTGTCCGTTTCTTCTCTAAATAAGCCCAAGTTACGTGTATTTTCTCCAAAAGCCATCCAAGTGCTAAAAACACAAAAAGGAACGATTAAGTACATAATTTAGGCATATTCGCATTATTTAGGGGGTTAAATGATCTCGAAAAAGTGTATAAAATGACACCTTGTTAGGTTCAAGAAAAGTGTTTATTATTAAAGAATTGGTCTTTGTATAGTTTATAGTTTTATTAGTAATTATATTGCAATAAAATATATCTTTGTCAAAGTTAAGTAAAGTTGACCAAGGTTTGACTAAAGTTAGGAAAGTAGAATATGATTAGAAATAAGTATAAATACCCATCTAGGAGGGGGTATTTATACAAGTCTCTTACATTTTGTAATTTCTCTTCTCCCTTCCATTTTTATTTTCCCTTTTGGAATGAAAACTTTAAAAATGATGAAAAATACTCTTTAGCTCTTTTCCTATAATTCTATAACTTTCGTATGATACTATAGTGCAAACATGACATATAACAAGTGGTATCTATCACCGGGAAAGATCTAGTGTGTGTTTCATAAATCAAATCAAGCTTAACCGTATCATTTTTCGATCGAATAAGTTTCGTAACGAAGAGATTTTTAGGTTTCGTAGATGCTAAGTGTTAGATTTGCGATTTGATGTGTTTTTTATCTTAAAACGCTGAAAATAACTTTCGTAATCATCAAATTGTAGGTTTAATATCTAGTTTTACGAAAATACTTGTTTAGATTTGATTTTAAATGGAAAAATATGAATTTGATAACTTTCGTAATTCAGGAAGTAGGTTTCGATAACTGTTTTTAGGCGGGAAATAGCTTTTGTAAATTAGTTTTAAGCTTTCGTATCTTAGTTGACCTTTCGGTAACTGCCATACGTAAGTGTTTCTTAGCTTTCGTAAACCAGCTTAACTTTCGTAAAATTGTCTATAGCTTTCGTAACATAGAATTTAGTCAATTTGAAAAGATAATGTTGATATTATCACTCTAAACTGCTTAAAGATCAAATTGATAGGTTTCTTATTAGTTTTGTAGCTAAGAATTTACGAAAGTATGAGGTTTCTTAGAATTTACGAAAGTAAGGGAAAATTAGAATTTACGAAAGGTGGTTTCGTATATTTGAGCTTTTGGTAACCGTTTGGTTTCGTAGACTATGGAGCTTTCATAAATTTATGGTTTTGTAACTGGAGGTTTCATATCAAAAGATTGGTTTTGGTTTCGTACTTCAAGCTTTCGTAACACAGGTTGCATATGTGAGGTTTCGTAACATAGTTTCATAACTGAAGGTTTCGTAGCAAAGGTTTCGTATTACAGTTTCAAAATAGTTTCATACCATTGAGGTATTATAAGACTTGGTTTCGCAAACAGAGGTTTCATAACACAGCTTTCCTAATTGAAGGTTTCGTAATTTAATTTTCATATTGGAAGGTTTCGTATCTCAGTGTAAGAGGTTTCGTAACACATATTTTGGGTTTCGTAACACTGTTTCAGAGGTTTCGTAAAACAGACATTGGGTTTCATAACACTATTTCATAGGTTTCGTATCTCAGACTTAAGGTTTCATAACATAGTTTAAGAGGTTTTGTATCTTCTAATTTTTTAAAATTGAGCTTTCGTATAAAAGCTTCTTGTTACTAAGACTTTGAAAACAAATCAAGGTTTCATATCTTTAAGGTTACATCATTCAAAGTGTTGTAATACGAAACAAAGTTGTTATTGCTTGTTGATTTTATGATTACAAGATTTTATCTTTAAAATGATCCAAGTTTGCATTGTAATCATTTGAAACAACATGTCTACTTCAAATCAACAAGACTCCTTATGAGCCGATTCGAGGAAGAAAAGCCAATGTTCAATACTTTCATGTGTTTAGATCTCTTTGTTATCCAACAAATGATCATGATGATCTCAGGAAAATGAAACTGAAGGCTGACATTGGTATCTTTATTGGCTATTTTGAGTCATCACGAGGTTTTCGTATCTATAACCTATTAGGAATTCAGTTTTACGTGACGACATTACGAAATTACCATAGTTTATCATAGTCTCATACACAAGGACTATAATAGGCAACTATGTATAGTTTATGGGCTATATATACCCCTTTATGGCTTCCATAGAGGGGTTGAGTCTTTTGTATCATACATTTTTTTCCATCTTATTTTACATTTAACTTTCTCTTTCTACTCTCTCTCACTAGAAATGTCTTTTATATGGTTTGACTCACCAAGACCACCGGATCATAGTTTTTATGTTTTTTACAATTGGTATCAAGAGCCATGGTTACACTCTTGGGTCGGTTTTTAATCTTTTTCTGGTTGGTCTCGAATCTATATAAGATAGGTCACGGTCTGTGGTTTCTTGTGTGTTGTTTCCTGATTTCATCATGTTGTTTTTGGGTGTGTGGTAACTATTTAAGCATATTCTTCATTTCTGGTCACAATAGTTTCTTTTAAACTTATTTCGAGCTTATTAGGTCCTCGTTTGGGCTTATTCGTGGGGTAAAAGCATATTAATATGCCTGCTTTGTTGGCTTATTGGGTTGGTTAGTTTGTGCTTTTTCATCCTTAAAAGCTTATTTATAAGCTGTTTTGTCTGGGCTTATTTTCTGGATTTCAACAAGAAAATGGATGAAGATGGAAAAGGGACAAGAAAAGAAAGGACAATGGTACAACTCGAAGAAGCAACCGGATTAGCAACTTTGCAGTGACAACCGGACTCGCAGTTTGCTGAGTCAACCGGACTCATTGTTTCAACGGCTTCACCAGATTAGCAGTTTACCAATAGCCACCGGATTTGCATTCAACCGGATTTACAGCACCGGATTAGCAGGACTGGATTTGCACCCTACCAGACAGAGTCAGCTCGGTATTTATCGAGTTGACTGAGTCAACTCAACGAGTCAGTACCGAGTCAAAAGGCCAAAAGATAAAAGAACCGATGAAGTTAAAAGAACATACTCGAATGACTAAAATCTACAACATCAACAATTATAACAACTTCCACAACAATCAACAACAATCTACACAACCTCGTCACAATAATTAACAAATCTAATCATACTAATCCTATTCACATCGTCACAAATCATTAACCCTCCTCCAATCCTCAACAAGACACAATTGAAAACTCACAAAGTTAAGATCTCAGATTTTTTTGATTGTGTTGTACAAAAACTGTCATGACCTTATAAAAGATCTACACAATCCAAAACAAATCATCATAGATTCGTGTATATGAAGAGATAAATCCCTCGTTAATATACAAAAATAAAAAATGATTGATAACAACTTGGGTTATAATCATCCTTTGTTTCGATTAAAAGACAAACGAACATGAAATACAACCTACCCGAGACCAAATTGATTGATCTTGAAGCCATAATCATCTTACGGTTCTCGAAAGAAGAAAAAGAAAGATCTTAGTCAATTTGTTTTGATTTGACTATATCATTCGTATTGTAGATGGAGATATAAAGAGAGTTGTATGATTATGTTTGGTGTATTTCTTTGATCGTGTAGATATGAGTTTCGTGGCTGCGATGTGTTCTAGAGAGAAAATATCATATGGTGGCGTGAGATGTGATTATTAGGTTATCAAATGATGAGTAATATTAGGGATTCTACTTATATATAGTCCTTAATATTAGGGATAACTAGTTTGGACTAAATGGTTTGTTCTCTCGATAGAAGTGGCATGGGCTGTGTTGATAATTAGGCTATGGATTTCATTTTGAGCCGATTGTTATCCAACTTTAGCTACGTTAAATCTCTGCCAAATCAATAACTTCAAATATATATTGGGCTAAATGACGCGATGAATAGGAAATTAAACTAGAATGTGTTATCCAAATTTATGATGGTATGGATTATAATTATTAGTTTAATGGTTATGTTTTGAGGTTAAGATGACAAAGTGACAAATTTTTGAGACCGGGATCAATTTGGATAAAGAATCATGAAACTTAAAGGCTAGATTTCGTATTATTTTTCTAAGTAACTACGGAGTTGATCGGGTATCACTTATTTGAGATAGAAGTGGCATTTTACGAAGGTGTGAACTTATTTTATCTTGAAATCAAAATTTAGTCATTCATAGTTGGTTGAATGCATGATGTTCAATGATAACTTGCTCGAGCTTAAGAATTTGGATGAAATCTTAGATTATCTAGTTTCCAGCAGTCGGGGTGGTTGATTGAAGACCTGCATAACTATCACTAAAAGAAGATATGTTGTAGTTCTCAGTGTCACACGCTGAAGTCATTGTGGATAATCGTAAAGGGTGATGAATGTCTCATACTTTTCTTGGTAAGTATTGAGATTCTCTACACTATTCTTCCAACATTAGTGCAAGCTTAAGTCACAAGAACGAGGATATCTACTTCAGTTTCAAGTTTGGTATATCAGGTTTACTTCATCAGTGGTTACTTCAAATAGCCTACAAAACAGTTGGTAAAAAGATAGTCAGAGAGAGGTTATGAGTAGAGATTTGATCAGCAATTGATTCTCACGGGATAGATCTGAGCTAATTTATTCTTCACACAAGTACTCAAGTAAATGTGCGTCCAAGGTTTTGCTGATTCTGACGTGTCAAAACCAGCAAAGGGGAAGGAGTAGATACACCCTTGAGTCTTTGCCTTTATTTTTCTTGAAAGCTTGACATAGGACATCTTTCTTGAATTTTTTTTAAGTTAGGCCATGTCGGGAAGACAAATGTCATAACCGCAGAGAATATTAGCGCTTTAACTTGTGGCTTTTGGGTGCATTTCTTCAGACACATGGGGGAAGTGATATCTTGAGAACTTTAGTATGCATTATTTAAATTTCCAGGGGAAGACCTGTGAGAAGAATTATTCAAGCGTGAGAAGATACGTTGCTGATCCAGTTAATGTTTACCCTGAACGGTGCACTTAATTATTCTAAGCTTGTAAGAAATCTTTGAAACTACTTAAGAGAGGATTGCTAGTTTGGGGGGAAGCTTTGAAAGCTTCTAAATCAAGAATATGCGGCATGAATTAGAGGGAAGCTAATTCAGAAGCTTCTCCTTAACCAGAAGTGTATGGGTTACTTAGTTCGTGCCTATTATAGTATTATTCCTACAAGGTACTACAAAGATGATTCATGTTGGAGTGTAGTCTTGAAGTCAAACACCACAGAAGACGTAATCATCATTGGAAGCTTCATAGAAGTTTTTGTTCTTAATCATTAGGTACAAGGCAGGAAAATATTGTAAGTAATCTCGTATATCGTCTCGTGGGGGAAGATTGTTAGGAATTCAGTTTTACGTGACGACATTACGGAATTACCATAGTTTATCATAGTCTCATATGCAAGGACTAGAATAGGCAACTATGTGTAGTTTAGAGGTGTATGGGCTATATATACCCCTCTATGGCTTCTATAGAGGGGTTGAGTCTTTTGTATCTTACATTTTTTCCATCTTATTTTACATTTAACTTTCTCTTTCTACTCTCTCTTACTAGAAATGGCTTTCATATGGTTTGACTCACCAAGACCACCAGATCATAGTTTTTATGTTTCTTACATAAACGCTAAACTAAAAAGCTAATGGAAACGATACATGTCAAATTTGATGAACTTATACCAATGGCTTCTAAATGCAACAATTCAGGACCCGGTTTCAACTGCTCGAATTTTCAAGATTCATTGGAAGATTTATAATCAGTACTGTCAAAAACAGACTTGGATAATTTGTTTGGTCCTTTGTATGAAGAATACTATGCGACAAGTACTCCAGAAGTGTGAGATAATTCCGTTGCAAACACTCTTGATAACGAAGACACTCCTTCATCATCGTCGATTATCGTTGAAGAAGATGAAGCTCCTCAAATAGTTTCATCATCAGCAGAACTAGTTACCACTAAACCAAACACTCCAGCCTCGAATGAAAATGTCAATGAATTAGTTCAAGAAGATGTTGTAGAACTTGGCGGAAATGTTTTTTACAATCCACTTCACACTCTTGTATTCGAAGAAGCCGAATCATCTTCAACATATCAGGATCTGTCAAACATGTACGAGTTTCACCAAACATATCGCTCTACTGATAAGTGGACTAAGAATCATCCAATTGAACAAGTGATTGGTGACCCCTCAAAACCAATAATGACAAGACGCCGACTTTACACTGATGCTGAAGTGTGTATGTACAACTGACAGTGAGTACTACCGAACCGAAAAACATCAAGGAAGCTATGATTGATCACAGTTAGATAGAATTCATGCAAGATGAGCTGAACCAGTTCAAACGCCTTGATGTTTGGGAACTTGTCGAATGTCTTGTTTGCAGAAACATAATCGTAGTCAAATGGATTTGGAAAAACAAGATAGATGCTAAAAACATGATTATTCAGAACAAGTCTTGTTTAGTTGCCAAAGGATATGGTCAAGGGGAGGGTATCAATTTTGAGGAATCCTTTGCACCAGTTGCAAGACTCGGAGCTATCAGAATCTTTGTGGCATATGCGGCTCACAAGAACTTTCCTATCTACCAGATGGATGTCAAAATGGCATTTCTAAATGGACCACTGAAAGAGGAAGTTTTTATACGTAAACATGATGGTTTTGTAGATTCAGACTTTCCTAACCACGTATATCGTCTTAAGAAAGCTTTGTACGGTCTCAAACAAGCCCCTAGAGCCTGGTATGACAAGCTTTCCTCATTCCTAATCGAACACCACTTCAAAAAAGGTATTTTCGATCCGATATTGTTTACAAGAAGATACGGGGATGACATTTTACTTGTTCAAATCTAAGTCGATGACATAATTTTTAGGTCAACAAATCAAGTTTTTTCGAATAGATTTGCAAAAATAATGAAAGATAATTTTGAAATGTCAATGATGGGTGAAATTAAGTTCTTTCTCGGACTTCAAGTTCATCAATCACTCCGAGGAATCTTCATATATCAATCCCAATATACTATGGATCTTTTTAAGAAAGATGGGATGGGAAAATGTGATACCGTTAGTACACCAATGGCTACTGCCAAACTAGATGCAGATTTACATGGTACCCAAGTTAATCAAACTAAATATCGTAGTATGATTGGGGTACTTATGTATCTCACTGCTAGTCGACCAGACATTGCCTTTGCGACATTCGTATTTACACGTTATCAGGCACGCCCAACTGAAAAACACCTCAAAGAGATCAAACAGATCTTTCGATACCTACGACAAACCATTAACATGGGTCTATGATACTCGAAGGACTCTGAGTTTGAACTAATTGCATATTTAGATGCAGACCATGCAGGGTGTAATGATGATTGCAAAAGCACATCTGGAGGCATTCAATTTCTGGAAGATAAGCTAGTCAGTTGGTCGTCTAAGAAGCAAGATGGTACAGCAATGTCAACTGCGGAAGCTGAGTACATATCTTTATTTACATGCTGCGCATAAGTCATTTGGATGAGGATGCAACTGCTAGATTATGGATTTTGGTACAACAAGATTCCAATGTATTGTGACTCAAAAAGTTCAATTGCCATATTTTGCAATCCGATACAACATTCACGTACAAAACACATTAACATCCGTTATCATTTTATCAAGGAGCATGTTGAAAAATGTACCATTGAACTTTACTTTGTCGGGACGGAATATCAACTTGCTGATCTTTTTACTAAACCCCTTCCAAGAGAAAGGTTTGAGTATTTAGTTCACAACATTGGTAGGAGATGTATGACTTCATCTGAGTTGGAACGTCTGGTAAAGTTATCTTCTTAAATGAAAGATCATACATCAAAAAAATTTGTAAGTAAATTCAAAAACAAAATAAAAATGAAAAAAAAAACCAAAATATTTTTTTCTTCAAAAATGAAAATCAAATAAAGATTAAAAAAACATTCAAAAACAAAAAAAATAACTTAAAGATGCAAACACATATCTTCTCTGTTTTTATCAGTTTCATGATATTGTATTTCTCAAAAGTGGTTCTTTAAATGCAAAATCAATGTATCATGAACTGAGGGGGAGTAAATCATTCATAAAATGATATTTCACTGCTAAAATATGTGGTTTGTAATTAAAATCCATAGGGATGGCAACGGGTGAGGAAAACCCCATAACCCATGGGTACCTGCACGTAAATGGGCGGGTAATCTCGTTATTTTTCATCCGCGGGTGGGTTGTGGGTGAAAATTTGTACCCATCAATAGGTGGCGGGTGGGTGACGGGTAATGCATACCCATCATGGGTGAACCCATTTAAGAAACCCACAAGTGTACCCGCCTAAATACCACGGGTGTACCCTAAACCCATTTGTGTTAAAATAAAATTTATTATACTACTTAAATATTTGTGAGGTTGGTATATATTTAATAACTACCAAGATCTCTAGACTACACAATAAACTAATAATTTTTTTAGTTACAAGACTAAAAGATGAATATGAAATATTAAACTTTCAAAGATATATACATGATATATCTCAGTACATGTATGTGATTTGGTGTAATGATGATGAATTTTTCTAGTTTCAGACATGTCATTATGTATTTTGTGAACTTGGTATTTAGAAAATTGATATGATATCTTATTACCTAGTTTCATAGTTAGTTTACATATCATGGTTTTATGATTTTGTTCCATTTCACAAACCCACGGGCGATGGGTACCCACGGGCATGGGTATGGGTAAAAAGTTGTACCCATTGGTGGGTGATGGGTAGGTGGCGGGTGAGAAAAAAATCACGGGTTCGGGTGATGGGTTTGATGAACCCATACCCATTACCTACGGGTGTCATCCCTAAACACGAAGCAATAACTCAAACAGAAACTGTAACATTAGTTCAATAAACCTAATTTCTAATAGACATATGTCAAGCATCAAAATTAAGATTAAACATGTAAAAAGAGGATAGAGAGTAGCATTTTTTGCCCAAATGAATCGCATGTACATAAACAAAACCCACAAACCTGCAATCATCAGAATCACAAAAAAAAAATTACCAATTCTTAACCCCTAAAATTAAAACATAACCCTAGTTTAAAAACATAAAAAAACACAAAATCAACAGAAACACTAAATTAAAAAATAACCCTAAATTCTATTGTTAAACATTACCTACAATTAATCATTCAGTGTGTGTGTGTTTTTTTTAACCACACAACCAGTGGTCTCGATGAGGAAGAAAGAGGATTTTGATGTCACAAATGGATTTGTGGGATGAGATGATTTGCGCAATACACGTAGCATTGGAGAAAGCGAGTGAAGAGATTTGTGAGACTGAGTGGAGAAGGTGGAGGAGATAAAAGCGTGTGGGTTTGTATATGACTCCGGGTTGGTGAGTAGTATTTTTATTCAAAAAGAAAAAAAGCAGGTGACTCGCTGGAACCCGCCGGAAGCAGCCGGGTCGGACCCGGAGAAAACCCAAGCATTAATGGTAGCGGCTGCCCTTTAATAAAATTTATAATATAATTATAATAGGTAGATATTGTGAGATTGTAATTTAACTTTCAACAAAAACACATAAAATATACTCAATCAAAATTATTCAACCAAATGCCGTATGATATGTTAACAAGCAAAGATATCCGCGCGTTGCTGCGGGCGTTAATTTTTCGCACGTTGTTGCACGGCGTTATATTTATTTATTTATTTATTAAAAAAAAAATTTTGGCTCGTTTTTTTTATGTTTAATAGTGTAAGTTTATTTTTTCCTGCACGTTACTGCGGTGCGTTAATTTTTCGCGCGTTGTTGCGTTTTAGTAGTTTTTTTATGGTCTTAGGCGTTGTTGCGTGGCGTTAAAATTTTATTTTTTTATTATTTTATTATTTTATATTTTTTTTGTGAATTTATTTTTTTGT
>BQNB010140835.1:0-10347 GCA_026074375.1 Tanacetum coccineum | reverse complement strand
AAGAGCTAATGGAAAGATTGATCCAATCAAAGAGTCAGATTACAGTTATCTCAACAAGAATGATATTGAGGATTTGTATCTGTTATGCATTAATGGCAAAGTGAAGGACTACAAAGAAACTGGGTTATTGGGATCATTGTTCGTCTTTATCAGAAGCACCGTCATCTAGGAAATAGTACATGAATTCCAGCTAGGCATGGAGAGTTACCAGCAGAAAGTCAACCTCACTGCTCTAACAATCACATTCCCTGGTATTGAAAGAGAGAAACTGTTTACCATCACCTCTAAACCTGTAGTTGGTATGATTTATGAAAACAACAAAAAGGAGAAGAGAGTGATGATTCATAAGGAGATTCATAATTTTTTTTGATGCGACCTTAAAGAGAGTTTTGGAAAAGTTGAAGAAGTACAACAAGGATGTGAAGTATGGATATGCAAACCCAAGTCCCAATGATGCGGATGATGAATACTTACGATTCTATTAAGAAGACATTGAAGAACGTTTCAAGCATTTTGATCAGATGAGACGTTGGGAAATGTACGTGAATGGAAGACCACTTGGATCAAGAAGGGATCGCCCAGAATAATCGACCCTTAGGGGGAGATTGTTAGTATTGAAAAAGTGTCGATTATGATACTTTAGTTGTTTATTTAATTTAGTAATGTTTAGACTTTATTTTATATGTAATAGTTAGTCATGTAATAAGGTAATGTAAGCTTAAGTCAAAAATAGCTTACATACCAAAGATTAGGGACTAGTTAGCAAATATTAGAAAATAAGGAAGGGTGCTTAGCACTCTATAAATACCTCCTTCATCTAATGAAGGAGGTTAAGGCTTGTAATCACATTCCTCCCTCAATACTCTTTTCCTCTTTTATAAAATTGAAAATTAGTGAAACTTGCCTTCCTCTCTTATTCTCTTAAGCTTAACCAAATTTATGTGTGATTCAATATCTACCACCTAACAAGTGGTATCATACGCCATTAGAGATTTAAGAGTGATCTACTTTGTAATTTTTGGTGTGATTCAATATATACGACCTAACAGTCTGTATAGTTCGTTCGCTCTAGTGGTCGATAAACATTGTGTACTTTGTACCGTATAGGTAGTGTCTCCAGATCTTTAGTGCGAAGACTATAGCTCCTAGCTCCAGGTTATGTGTTATAATGAGTTTGAAGGTTTCATTGAAATAATCAAACAGGGTAGCAAACGAATATCGAATCAAATAATAGGTAACATATATATAATGGCTGCAATGTGCAAGTAGATACGGATCAAATGTCATGAAAGCGAAGAACTAACATATCATACTGACGATTAAAGAAGCACATATTGAGTAACAATACGTATAAAGATTGAAAAATGATTCTTTATACCAATAATCAACGTGAGCGGAGGAAGCAAAGAAAAGTAATAATCTCCAAAAGAAGTAGATGTTAATGTAAAGAGGTTATATTAACTATAATATTTTTATGAAAAAATAATTCTTAAAAGGGAGAGATTAAATATTCTTACGAACAAAGAAGCAAATGACCATTGATGAATGCAAACGAAAGAATCAATAGATCATAAAAAATAGCAAGTATCAAGAATATCCTTACAAACATAGTAACGATCAAAAAGGGTGAACGTAAAGAATCATCTGATCAACAGAATGAATGTAAAAGGTCATTTGTTCTAACCTACTACAAACCAGAATAACTATGGAGAGTCATTCGTATAATTAATTAATGCAAACGAAGGAACTAATATCATTGGCCGAAAGAAGAACATATCAAAGGAACAATATATATATATATATATATATATTAAGAATGCTAAATGAGATAGGTAGAATAACTGAATGAACAATTAATGCTTGAAGAGAGAGTAGATATATTTATACCATGATCTGAACAATTCATCAATAGTTCTCAATGAAATGTTTTAAATAAGAGGACATCGATAACTAGGATGGTCGAGACTCTCTATCTAAAGTGAGGGCTGCTGGCTGTGCTGTTATTCGTGCTTCATTCTCGGTATCTCAGATCCCATTCTGCTCTAGGCAAAAATACATGTCAGCCACTTAGGCTATAAGTCATTCAATATCTGCCGAACTTAGAGGTTGTCTTCTTAGCGGCATGTTTCCTTCAAATCGCAATAAGTAAAGAAGAATAAGGTGTTATAAAGTTGTGTCCCAAAAGTAGGTGTTCCAAGGCGGTGTGTTACGAGGCGGCAGGTTAAACTCGTGTTCTAATTAACCAGCAAGTTTCTAGACGATGGGTAACGAGTCGTCGTTGGTATTTCGAAAGTATGGGACTAGTGTTCAAACTCGGAGTTGGATAGTAAGGTAACTATTGGGATCGACAGATTGTGACGGGTTTTAATATCATCTAAAATGGTATTATGTAAAGTCTTGAAAAAGTTTTAGAAACCATTGTGTCACTCATAATGTTTTAGAAATAAATGAGACCATTGTTTCACTCATAATGTCTTAGAAATAAATGAGACAATTGTTTCATTCACAATGTCTTAGAAATTTTTTTAGTATTGATTTAGAAACCGTTAAAGTAAATAAGCATGTATGACGGTTTAGTGATTTAGCACGGGAAATGTATATGATGCAATGGCTATAGTCTAGGCCTACTAATGCAACCTAGTTCCCTATAACCGAGGCTTTGATACCAATATGTCTTGTTGATCCGAATTTAAGATCGATTCCTTAGCTTGTAAAGGTTAAGTTACTTTGGATAAATCCAAAACAACTATGGTAGAAACTTTGTGAATACTAAAGAGTATGTGGAATCTACTCTTTAATACTTAGAAGAATATTAATGAAATAGTAAATTGCATGAACAATGTATGAATAATGACATCACTGAAAAGCTCCAATATTATTATTATCAACAATATGAGTACTCTATGTAGTACTAGGGTTTACAACCTTGAAGCTATATAAAAAAACATATGAATGTATATGAATGTGTATATATATAACCATAACCTAGGACCACCTTTTATACACCAAGGAGTCCTTTACAATATAACTACATATCTTCTACAATTCTAATAGATATCAAGCAAATCTTCTAACTTTATAAGATATACACTGAATAAGTCAATACAAATCTCTTGATACGTCTTTATCTCTTTAGCAGTCTTAATCTTCATGCATCAGTCTTAATCTTCATGCAGCAGTCTTAAGTTAGTACTGGCAGTACTAACTTACTCAAGCAGTACTAACTGGTTAGTACTGCCAGTTGTAACTTGAGCAGTACTAACTGTTGGCTTGGCAGTACTAAGTATGAAGACTTTTAATTCCCAACACGAACATTTATAGAAAGAACATTCATCGATCCACCAACGATACTCTAATTCCATTGATTAATCTATGTAACGATTTATGGCAACCTTTCACATCATAACCCAATTTTTCTCCTACCTCAATTAATCTAGACATCTCATGGATAATCGATATCCCCTAACATCCTTTTTTCTAACACCCTTTTTTCTGTATTTTGAAAAAGAATTGGGAACACTTGCTTGTTTTGATTGAAAAGACTAGATGATGAACAACTTACGTGCATTTTTTGGTGTTTCAAACCAGGTGACAACTCAAGTCCGATCCAATCTCTATCCTCTTTAATCTCTTCTGTTTCCTGATTAGTTTCCTGTCCTTGTACATTGTTTGCTACGTTACTGTGAATAGTCTCTCGAATGTTTTCCGGCTCTATCTTCTCTTCTTCATTTCTCCAATCTTATTCTTCTTAAAAGAGTTCATTAAAATCACCACCTTCAGATGCCTTACCTCATCATTCAGACTTCTTCTTCATCCTTTTAAAACAGATTCTGAAGAATTAGAACTATGATCATCAGCAATATTTATGCTCAATGATCCCAATTCGTGAATATGAACGTCAAACTCCTCCCCATTAATGTCCACTTATACCACCTCAGATATGAAGTTCATTTGTTTGGTAGTAATACACACCCTACCTATGCTTATAGCTGCCGAGTGATCGTCCTCAAAAAACATGAATTTACCAACCGATCTAGCCACTTTTTTATAGCCGTTGGAACCCCAAGCACATATAGGTAAACCCAATATTTCAACCCATACCATCCTCTTATCTACACGAGAATTCTTTGATACTGGTTTAATTGCTGTGAACAAACTCTTCATATTTGTATTGCTCTTAAAAGCAATACATGACTCCACGTTATGAAAATGCATCCACAACCATAAACCTCCAATATGGTGAATCTTAACATTGTCGAATCCTTCATCTCTGCACAACCGATACATACTACTCATTGTATCAACATCTTTTACCTTCACCAATACTACCTCAATGAATCTGCAACTCCGTCTTACTCACATTAACTCCATTCAACACAGATGCATACGAGGTTTTGAATTGAGAGTTAATGGAACCATGTTTACCGTTATGTTTAGCCGATGTATAACCGGTGACTTTCACTAACCCTTCCTTTTGCATAAGTTCTGCCTTTGTTTGTTTCTGAAAGCGCGCAACAAACACATACATATGAAAAATCCGTATCCAGATGTTCGCTAAAGATTTAGCAAACTCTTCCTCATTCTTGACTTCCTAGAAACCTTACCAAACCCAAACTTTTTCTGCCTTTTTTGACTCGCTTGTAGCTATGAACGCATATCCACAATACGTCCATAGGATTCGCAAACCTTCCACAAACCTTTGGCATTAATGTACTCTGGGAAATTCATAACGAAGAATGATGTTGCAACTTTCTCTACTTCCTTTTGAAACGGGTTTCTGATAGGATGCGATGTCCTTTGTTTGTTACGAAAGATCCATGTCCATCCATTTGGATCTACATTTGTTGATGTCTTTCCAACCATCGAATCTCCCGTACCCACCACAACGCTCCAGCGAAAAACAAGTTGGGGTTACTGCTAGTTGAGATGATTAAGACAAAAGGGGAATTTTAATTTGAGTGTTATGGTGAATTCAAAATTATTGAAATTGGGGTTTTTGTTTAGGTTTCATCGTGATAGGGGTTGGTGGAATTGGGGTTTTTTCCTTATAAATACCATTTTTTGTTTATAGAGATCATTTCAGACATTCTATTCTTTCAAATTATCCCACATAGGTTGAGAAGAAAAATTGTTTGTGACTAATATACCGTAATGTATGTGAGTGTTATGTGTCTAGAATAATACAATGTTTTCACCTGATCATTCATCTGTTGAGTTAAAAAAACTCGACTGATGATGGAACAGTGAAAACTCATATGAACTCTTAACATTTTTAAAATCTTTTCTACCGTAAAACATGTTTTGGTAAAAACTATTTTTATCTTTAATTTTTACACGGATGAATTAGAATGCAAAAAAGGATAACTGTGAATGTTTCTAGTACTCACTAAACATTTAAGTATTTAACAGCCAACATATATCTATTAGCTGTCATTCTTATCCCATGTGTCTCTCATTAGTTGTCAATCATGATTAGCATAGTTGTCAATCATTATCTAGTCAATCATTGATTAGTGTGTATCTATTTATCCTTGTACCACTATAAATTGTAATTTATGATTAATGGAATGGACACACAAAGTTTCATCTTCTTACATGGTATCAGGCTAGAAAGATCCTTAAAACACCAAAAACCTTAACCTTTATCACAAAATAGTTGTCCTCTGGTCATCGACAACTCGCCGATGATTCGAAGGGATCCCAAACGTACCTTTTCCTATTATCTTATTAGCCGTAATACAAATAAATCAAGTAACTCGTATGCTTGGCCCCCTTGAAAATGTTGATATCTCCCCGGACAGGACAACTTGTTTGAAATCTCAAGTTTCATCAATCAAAACAAAAACTTATCTTTTTACTTTTTGTTTTAATGTTCGGAGATCATTGTCATTTTTCAAAAATAGTTGGTCAAAAATTTGTGCTCCTACCTAAAGGCAAGCAAGCCACGCAAAGAAGGATACCGCAAGCAGCAAAACAACTATGCCGGCGAATGCAATTAGTCTTTCGTCTCAACAAACAACAA
Organism: Tanacetum coccineum; assembly: GCA_026074375.1. Classification (NCBI taxonomy): domain Eukaryota; kingdom Viridiplantae; phylum Streptophyta; class Magnoliopsida; order Asterales; family Asteraceae; genus Tanacetum; species Tanacetum coccineum. Next base: position 4,325 of record BQNB010140835.1, on the reverse strand, counting down.
AGAAGATGATAAAAGAAGTAGAGCTTTTCAACTTATGTAGCGGAGATAATTGTAGTTTTTGAAAATAGTTGGTTGATAAATTGTCGCTCCTACCTAAAAGCAAAAAGTCATGACGTAAAAAATAAACGTCACGCAAAGGAGGAAGTCGTAAGCAATAAACCACTATGCCACTAAACACAATTATGTTTCCGCTCAAACAAACAACGAAGAAGACGATAGAAGAAGAAGAGGCTTTCAACTTATGTTCTAGTTTGTCCGTCAAGAAGCCTCCCGTTCAAACTGCGGGGGAGTATTAGCTGTCATTCTTATCCCATGTATCTCCCATTAGTTGTCAATCATGATTAGCCTAGTTGTCAATCATTGATTAGTGTCTATCTATTTATGCTTATACCCTTATAAATTGTAATTTATGATTAATGGAATGAACACACAAAGTTTTATCTTCTTACAATATCTCCTTAGATTGTTCATACACATATTACAACCATGTAAGAAATTAACATATTACAATCTTAGCTGAATATTCATAAGCAGAATATCTTTTGGAATAACTTTCTTTTCATCTAGTGCCATATGTACTTTCGTGCAGCGGCAGAATAAGGCGTTTGACGGTCTGAGGTGCCACAGGACTTTCATCGAGTTCTTTTTCTTTGTGTTAATCCATATCTACATTTATCTTTATTACATTATAAAGGATCCGAGACATTTTCTTAAATAGCAAGGCTTAAATTTCAGACTTTTTAACTTGCTTGTTATGTAAATATTGGTGTTACTTTGGCTAATTTACATATAAATTATAAGTTACATCTATGTATTTAAATGTCTTTACATCAGCCATTCGATATTGTACATATATATTAAAGAGGGAGATTATCCCCCCGAGGAATATTTATGAGGTGTTTTAATAAACCCGTCCGACCCGAGTTTGTTACCCATCTCGGGTTGAAAACATTTACTGCAAGACACGTATGAGGCTACGTGTCTCCCAACCCAATTATTTACACATCCTAAATTAGACACTGAATATAAAACCTCCCAAACAAATAAACACACAGAGACCATTTCAATCGGTTCATTTTCGCGTGACTCATTTAACCCGTTTTATATATAAAAGTTGTCATATTACACGGGTTAAACATGTTAATCCGGTTTGCGGGTCGACCCGTTTAGCCCGTATAATAAAATATAAATAATTTTTAATTTATGAGAAAAAAATTAACGGGTTGGCGGGTCGACCCGCTTAATTTATTCCCAACCCGAATCTCACATGTTTAATAAATGAGTTAGATGAGTCAACCAAAACCTAACCCGAGATCTATCTAAACTCAACACGAACCTGCTAATTTTCGTGTCGGTTTCAAGTCTGATTTTGTGTCGAGTCGGAAATTACCACCCGTAGATGTAACCATGTATCCTGATATCATATCCCAATTCCCACATAGATTGATGAAAGAAATTATGGATTACTAATTTATGATAGCGTATATCGGTCGTATTTTTCTAGAATAGTAGTATTATGTTTCCAAATAGATATCTTTCCTGAATGTTATAAATCATGCGTATAGGTTTATTTGATAAATAATATAAACTCTTGGAGCTTTTTTTTTCATGTTTATCTTTACTTTTGTTGTTTACTCTTATACATGTTTTGGTAAAACAATTGTAATCTTTAATCTCACATAGGTAAGTTTGTTTTTCTTTCTCACTGTAAAACATGATTTTTTGAAAACATTGTAATCTATAATTTCATACATGAGTGTGTTCTTAAAAAACATTTAGAAAACAGAAAATACCACTTCATATATTGCTTAATGCATTATCTATTTTAGTCCCAACTCCCAAGTAAATATACCATTTTTTTTACATAAAAAACCTTTTGTTACTGTAATAATATACCATTTTTTGCTTATGAAGATCGTTTCAAACATTCTATTCTTTCATTTGATCCCACATAGGTTGAAGAGAGAAAGTGTTTATGACTGATATACCGTAATATGTGTCACTGTTATATGTCTAGAATAATATAATGTTTTCACTAATTATAATCCAATGAGTTAAAAAAACTTAACTCCGTGGATTCTTAATTAGCGGAAACTTATATGAACTCCTAACATTTTTTAAAATCTTTCGTGCCGAAAAACATGTTTTGGTGAAAACTATTTTTATCTATAATTTCACACAGGTTAACTAGAATGCAAAAGAGATTACTGTGAATGTTTCTGGTACTAACAATCAACAACCAACATATATTTTATTAGATTATTTATACACATATTAAAACCCTCTAAGAAATTAACACATTTTAATCAGAGCTGAAAGTTCATAACGAGTATATGTTTTGAAATATTTATCTTTTCATTTAGTGCCATATGTATTTTCGTGCAATGGCAGAATCAGGCGTCTGATGGTCTTGTGGTGTCACGGAACTTTCATCGAGTTCTTTTTCCTAGTGATAAACAAAAATACGAGAGGGCTTCCAAGAGATACGAGAAGGTAAACGAGTGTTGGTACAATACCACCCTTTTTCTAAATATTAGGGGATTTAGGGGGTGTTTGGGAGAACCTTATGAAACTGATCAGTTTTATACCAGCTGCAGAATTGAGTATCTAATTATATTATAGGACGATTTTATAAAGAGTGCACACAAAAGTTTTGTCCCACGTCGGTTAATGAGCAAACTTTTGATGTGTTCATAAGCAAGAGTGTGGTGCCTTATACCACTTGTCTTAATACTTCATTATGATGAGATTGTGTACGTGTGAAAGAAAAATGTTACAAATCTTTCTCCACAGACGCAAACTTATCTCGGTGATGCTATGAGATAGCCTTTTTTTAATATAACGCGAAAGAAAAAAGTTAATCTCTCCCCCAATGATAAGTTGAGTTATCTCTCGCCCAATGATAAGTTGTGAGAGGTCTCAATTCGACTTGGTGCGAACAATCCTTATCTGGCCACGTCAACCTTTCAAAAAAGGGGAGGGCTTTACCCGATTTGTGTCTGTGCGGCGCTGAGCTCAACCCCGTGGATTAGTCGGCCAAGAGGCCGGAAACCATGGTTGCTCCCCCAAATAGATACAACAATTTAATTTTGTTTACGTTGTTGTATTCATTTTATCAGAATTTAGTGAACTTAAGTTCGAGTAGTACTACTTTAAAATAGCAGGATTTTGGGCCAAACTGGCTGAAAATCACCCAAATCTCCCAACTTGTTTTAATTCACAGATTTTGCATTCATTACTTATTAAGAAATTAATATCAGAAAAAGTGATTTTGGGTCGACCGAACCCAACCCAGTTAAACCAAATCCGTTTTGGTTCAACCGGTACTGCAGAAAAAAAAAAGTCGTTTCAACTTAACACCGTTTTCATATGTTACCCAACCGGCCCATCTTGCTACCTTTAACTTTCGACAGTAACATTAGTCAGAAACCTTTATGTAAATATGCTTCTTGATACCTTAAATGCTTATGGAATAGGGGTGTGAAGTTGGAGTACAAACTGTTGAAAGAAAAGGTGAAAGAGTATAACAAGAAGGACGCGCAGTTCTATGGAAATATTTTTGCGAAAATGAACAAACTTGAGCACTTAAGTTCTGCTGTAAGTCCCGATATACACTGATGTCTCTAATGAAACGAGACACGCCTTAGATCTTTCTAAATCGTATGTAAAGGTTATTAACTTTTGTTTTCGTGAAACTACAGAATGGAAAGCAGGAGGCAGGGCCCATGACGATTGATAGCAAGGCGTGATGATCATCTCTGGTCTTGGTGAATAACTAGAAAAGCCGTCTGGTTATAGAATATGATTACACGTGTTTAGCTTGTTGAGGGTATAGTAACGAAATTTTGCAGTGTTATCAAGTATGGATATTGATTAGCAATAAGAACTACCCATTTTTTAAGTCTTCCGTTAAGTTAACTAACAATCCTAAGTTCTAACTACTCAGGTATCCAAATTCTGTTGCTATCTAAGAACGATAAATAAGGAATTCACATTTAATATCTGTACAAGTCTTGAGCTTGTATACAAATACGATGATCATCTAAACAATCGTGAAATCATACCGTCATCTGTTTTTATGTTGATGCTGCTTGACCAACTTGATTAGATGCTCATATGTCCAAACTTTGCTCTTTGTGTCATCAAGATCTTCAACAGTTTTTAGAAAATCCCCCTTTCCAAAAGCAACAAGAACCAAAGGGTCGGTTTTAAACTCAACAACATCCTCAAAAAATCCCGTCTTTTTCCAAGAATCCAACCCATTAAACCAGTGAGTATCATACAAGATCCCACAAGTAACAATGTCCGGTTTCACATTTCGAGCT
>BQNB010140833.1:0-11020 GCA_026074375.1 Tanacetum coccineum | reverse complement strand
AATCGTAAATCCACAACTCGTCGATACGACACCCCAGAGAGGTCTCATATGATTATGAAATTCCCTATTAATATAGTACTTGATTTTTTAAGTTATATATGAAAGAGTAATTAACGAGACAAACGTTTTATGGAAACATTCGTTATGTTTCGTTAAGGACTCTTGGTAAAACGTTAGTGACATGGAAGTGGTATAAGTGAAAATGGTTCAAAATGGTTGAAACATCATTAAAGATCATGGTTGTTTTTGGACAGCCAACAACAGTCCCGGTGAAATGGCTGTCATTTTCAAACCGTAACTACGATTAGGCTCAAACCAGTGAGCATGGTTAGATATTTGAGTCCTCTACAACTTTTAGTTTTACATAATTAGGGGTCACAATACAAAAATCTGGAGATAATAGCCATTTACTACAGGTGTGCAGAATCTGCGCACCTTTGCCATTTCGGCTATAACTAATTCATCCGACATCGTATCGGGTCGAGCCACCCGACAAAATGATCATAAGAGATAGGGCTATATCCATATATTTTTACCTAATACCCAGAACCTACTGATTTTCCACAATATCTCCATGTTTGCTACTGGTCTAAAACAGAATTTACCACCATTACCTAAGGCTTGTTTAGCTTGCATTTTTATGATTTAACAAGTATGTACAACACATAATCATGTCATATTACTTATAAAACTTGCAAAAGGTATGTAGTATATCAAAAGGAAAAGATAAACATGAAATCTAAACATAGTCTTACAAATTTTTGGATGGAAACACAAGAACCACTATCCTAAGTCTTCTAACCACTAACTTAGTCTTCAATCTTCAACCAAACTTGTTATAACCTTAGAGAGTTCTTGTACTTAGCCTTCTAGTTCAGCCTTTAATCTTGTGTGTCTCTTATATCAACCTTGAAATCTTCAAAGCAATACTTGGACTATGTAATACACACCTAGGTCTTCATCTTTGTAGTATATTTTGGAGCTTGAATTAAAACTTCAATGGTGGTGGTGAATATGTTGTGTACGGATGGGAGAGGAGAGAAACAAGAGATATTTCTTTCTTATGTGCAAAGTATCTTAATGATGAAGTTAGAGATTTATATGCTTATATGTGGCATGCTTATGTGTCTTAATATAAGACTTAGTAGGCTTAAACAAAGCCATGTGGCCTTGTGACTAGACATACACGCCACCTCAAGCTTGAGGTGTGTGTTGATTTGCTTCATTGTGAAGTTATTGAGGTGTGTGTTGATTTGCTTCATTGTGAAGTTATTGAGGTGTATGTTGATTTGCTTCATTGTGAAGTTATTGAGGTGTGTGTTGATTTGCTTCATTGTGAAGTTATTGCCCTACGGGGTATTATTTGGTCCCGATAATTACTAATGTTAAGCCGTTAAGTCATGAAACTTAAAGTCGGGTAACATAAAAGTACTATGCTTATAAGAATGTTAAAACTTATCAATATACCCTAATTAAGTATATTAGATGAGTTATAAGTTTAACGGAGTACATAGACGTTGTTAAAACCTATAAATGTAGGTTTAAATTTTCATAAAATGTAAAACGTATAATGTTTACATAAAATAACAATAGTACATATGAAATATGACTAAGAAAATAAAATGTCTAGAACACCTAGACTAATCGTAGTCTAATATTGTTTACGATTTAAGCTTACGCGATTGAATTTACATACTTACTTATAAAAGTAATATCATTTAAAATCAAGATAATAATAAGTGAAAACGAATAGTTAAATATTAACTTGAATTATACAAGTTGCTACAGCAACCCATCTGTCTGGCCCGAAAACCCACCCGCAACCCGTTGGTATTTATGAAATAGCCCCTCGGGTATTGACGAAATACCCCTCGCACTATGTGTCAAATTACTAAACTACCCTCATTTAAAAAAAATTACAAAATAGCCCCTCCCCCCACTAATGTCTGTTAAGTAACGACCGTTAGTTTGATATTTTTTAGAATTTACGAAAATACAAAAAACTACCCTCATTTTAAAAAATTACAAATTACCCCCTCCCCCACTAACGGCTGTTAAGTAACGACCGTTAGCAATGACCGTTAGTTTAATTTATTTTTTTAGAATTTAGGAAAATAGTCCTTAGGATCAGTCGTTACTTAACGACCGTTAACTTTTTTCTTTTCAATTTACATAAATAGCCCTTGGGGTTATCGGTCCGTTCACCATAATAACACTGAAATATCACAACGACAACGGCAATCACCACCGGACTCATTTCAACCAACCCAAAACGACACCCACTAATCGTCCCGCAGCGGAGCGCGAGCCTACCATCCCGTTATGATATATCATAAAGGAAAAAGTTTAGCATGTTAAGCCAAATTAATAGAAGTTGCAAATCATTTACTTATGATGGATCACCCCTATAAATAATTTTCATAAAAAACTTTTAGATGCTAAAACAGAAACATAAACAAAAGTAGTTTGATATAAAATGAAAAAGAAAAAAAAGCATATGTGACATCATAATAAAGTACTCGGCCTAACGCCGCGTAAACCTTGAAGAAAGCAAAGCTCCAATTTTCTTGGAGGATTATAGCACATGTGGGTCCCTTTTTTCTAACCTATATTGTCTAAAACATTCGGCAAGTTATAATTTAGGGGAAATAACAAGGGTTTTATATATCATGTTAATGTGCAATTTATAAAAACAAACATCTTATTTAATCGAAAATAAATTATGTTTCTCAAATCGAGTGTATTTGTCAAATTTGCTTAACTTTACATTAGAAGAAACCATGGTTCTAAGAGGCGCGCCATGACGCCGCTAAAGCCTCGCAAAGGCGTGGGGTGTGACCTCCACTCTACGCAATAGACCAAGGCTTATGCATAAGGCTTGACGTGAGATAAGAAGTGAAAAAATATGGTAAAACGCGATAAAGTGTGATAATTTATATGTTTGGAAACGTAGTCAGTAGGTGAATTAGACACTAAATACCTACCCTTTCAATGGCAGCCGCCACCACCATCCCCCCCGACACTAAATACCACCGATACATCTCAATCCGTTTTTCCCCCTTTCAATCAATCGAGTCTACTACCATAGGGATCCGATTGATTTTCGATTTTTTACCTCATTATTTTTAACGTTTTGTCATTCTTTGATCTCCCTTCAATCCAAACCATTAGAATTATCATGGGTGATAATAGTTGGCAGTTTGTCACACGAAAGAAATATAATTCCAAATCCATTTCTGGAGGGTACACTAGCGAAGATCAGGTTCGTTACCGCTCAAAAGAGGATGATGTGAACCGCATTTCTACCTCAATTTATGTTACGAATTTTCCAGACTCCTTTTCTGCCAAGGATTTGTTTTCAGACCTTGTAAAACAATTAGGCATGTTTATGAATTCGTTATTCCTAAAGAAGATCCAAAGAAGGCAAACGATTTGGTTTTGTCCGTTTTATTAACGTCTTTAGTGTGGATCGTTTGGTGGGTAATCTCTGTACGATTTGGATTAATCGTTTAAAGTTACATGCTAACATTGCGCGCTATCAGAGAGTGTCCCGCTAAGTATCAAAAAGGGATCCAATGAAAAAGAAACGATTGAATCTCCACGTCCTTACCAGCGGCATTTAATCCTGTCAAAAGTAAGTCCTTCGTTTGCCTCGCTTGAAAGGTATTCCTTTCAATCGTCACCTGCTATGGTACTAAGGAAGATCGTCATGTTTGGTGTCGCGTGATCTTTGATAATTATGTATTGGATAGGTTAAAACAGTTTTCCTCTACGTATAACAACTTACGCGTAATATTGTCAAACGAGGGGTTCTCTAACGTGCAGATAATATATATGGGAGGATTGTGGTTAATGTTTATATTGGAGTCATCCAGTACTAAGGCTAAGTTCATGGATCATGTGGGAGTTGCATCATGGTTCTCTCGTTTGACCAATGCTCAATCGGATTTTGTGTCTAGTGAACGGGTCGTTTGGGTTGATATTGAGGGGGTTCCTCTCCATGCCTGGTCTCGTCCCACTTTTTGCAAAATAGGGTCGAAATGGGGTGAGGTGATGGAGTTAGAGGAAAATAATAACGACTACTTTGCTCGCAAACGCCTTTGTGTTAAGACTAAACAGACAGGTAATATACTTGAAAGTTTCAAGATTGTAATTAAAGGGAAGATTTTTGTGGTCCGTGCAAAGGAATTGTTTGTCTGGTCACCGTCTTTTAAAGAAGTTCCTGAGGAGGTATATTGTTCAGATGATGATTCGGTAAAGGGAGATGATGTGCAGAATGTTGTGACCAGTAAACAAGACAACTTGGAGGTTGACAGAGTTACGGTGAAAAGCATTTCCCAGAGTTTCTTTCTTGAGAGCAGGTAAGATGAATTTGGAAAATGAAAATCGTATCCGATACAAACCTATCAAAGAAAACGGACGCATCGTCGGATCCATTTAACAATAACGGTATCCTCACCATTGTAAAAGGATGCTGATAAAAACTTGGATCGCCACGAGTATACCACTTCCTCCCCTTGTTTTACACCATCAAAATGCTTTATATTAAATAAGATGATTTGGAAGTACATAATCAACAATCATGAATTGTCCAATGGTAAGTCGGCTGGTTGCAATTCCCGAATTTTAGAAGAGGCGGAGAAACTAGAGGAGCAATTCTCTTCGGTAAATCAAGATAATGAGGTTAAAATTAAAGAAGGAGGTTCTATTTTGATGATTTTAGACGAGATGATTAAGGTTGGTCGAAACATGGGTTACTCAATGGAAGGTTGCTCGAAAGATATGGAAAAAATCATTGATTCACAAGGAGTTCACGATGCTTTTCGATGAATTGCTTGTCCCTAAATATTCAAGGCCTAGGATCCAGGGCCAAGAAAGATTGGATTAGGGAGTTAAGTAACAATCATAAAGTTAGTTTCTTGACTCTTCAAGAGACTAAGATGGAGAAAATTTCTTCTATGGAGGTTAAATTCTTATGGGGAAATTATAATTTTGACCACATTGTTTGTGAAGCTCTTGGTAATTCGGGTGGAATTCTTTGTGTTTGGGACCCAAACGTTTTTCAAAAAAAGCATCATATTATCTCTGATAATTTCGTCGCTTTGTATGGAATGTGGATTCCTAAACAGGTGAAGATGTTATTGATTTCAGTTTATGCCCCTCAATCTCTTACTTACAAGCGTATGTTATGGAGCTACTTGGCTTCTTTAATATCTCAATGGGACGGCGAGAGTATTGTCATGGGCGATTTTAATGAAGTAAGGAGTGTGGAGGAACGTTGGGGGTCGACTTTTAATGCGCTTGGGGCAAATGTGTTTAATGATTTTATTACGAATTCTGGTTTATCTGAGGTTCAATTGGAAGGTTATTCCTTTACTTGGACTCACCCTTCGGCTTCAAAAATGAGTAAGCTGGATCGATTTCTAGTGACTGAAGGGCTACTTTCGAGTTTTCCTAATATTTCAGCTATCTGTCTTGACAGACATCTTTCAGACCATCGGCCTATCTTGCTTCGGGAAATATATACTGATTTTGGTGCTACTCCCTTTCGTCTATATCATTCATGGTTTAACCTGGCGGGGTTTGATCACTTAGTTACGTCCACTTGGAATTCTATTGTTCTTTCTGATTGCAATGGTATGATACGATTTAAAAAGAAATTACAAATTCTGAAAAAGGCAATTCGTCTTTGGGTTTTGGAGCAGAAAAATAATCAGTCGCGTTGTGTCAGAGAGCTCAAGTCTAATTTGAGTGATATTGACAAAAAACTTGACCAAGGGGATATTAATGAGGATCTTCTTTTATCCCGTATGGCTGCTATGAAACAGTTACAAGAAATTAAGTCTTCTGAATCTCGTGACTATTTGCAAAAGGCAAAAATTCAGTGGGCTATAGAGGGAGATGAGAATTCCAAGTTCTTTCATGGTATCATCAATCGAAAACGGGCTAATCTTTCAGTCAAAGGTATTCTGGTGGAGGGTGATTGGGTGGACGAGCCTAGCCGTATTAAAGATGAATTTCGGAATCACTTTGCTACCAGATTTCAAGATCCGGGCCCTAGCCGAGGTAGTATTAACTTCATATTTCCTAATCGCCTAAATCCGGAACAAGCTTCTGATTTGGAATCACCGGTCACAAGAGATGAGATTCGTAATGCGGTTTGGAGTTGTGGTGAAAACAAATCTCCTGGTCCGGATGGATTCACGTTCGAGTTTTTTCGTAAATTTTGGAACGTTATTGGGTCTGATTTCTGCATTGCAGTTGAATGGTTTTTTGATCGTGGGTCGTTTGCTATTGGATGTAATTCATCGTTTATTGCTCTCATTCCAAAAATTCTTGATCCGAAATGTGTGAGTGACTATCGTCCCATTAGCTTGATCGGGAGCCTTTATAAGGTAGTCACTAAGATCCTCGCCACTCGCCTCTCTGTGGTTATTTCGGGTCTTATTTCGGAAGTGCAAACCGCGTTTCTTCCTAACCGTCAAATCTTAGACGGCCCTTTTATCATTAGTGAGATTCTCTCTTGGTGTAAACAAAAAAGACAGCAGGCAATGATTTTTAAAGTCGATTTTGCCAAAGCATATGACTCCATCAGATGGGATTACTTAGATGAAGTTCTTAATTCTTTTGGGTTCGGTTCTAAATGGCGGTCATGGATTCGGGGTAGTTTAACCTCTAGTATGGCTTCTATATTAATTAACGGCAGTCCTACTTCTGAGTTTCAATTCCATTGTGGGCTGAAGCAGGGTGATCCTTTGGCGCCATTCTTGTTCATTCTGGTTATGGAGTCTTTTCATTTGGCTTTTTCTCGAGCGACTGATGCAGGTGTTTTTAATGGGATTAGAATTGGCTCATCTCTTATGATATCCCATCTTTTCTACGCGGACGATGCGGTATTCATTGGTGAATGGTCTCAAGATAACTTAATAGGTATTATGCATATCCTTCGATGCTTTTCTTTGTTATCTGGATTATCGATTAACATTAAAAAAAGTCATCTCCTCGGTATTGGTGTCCCGAGCTCTCGTGTTAAACCTGCTGCTGAGTCTCTCGGCTGTTCGGTTATGTCGACTCCATTTAATTATTTGGGTATTAAGGTGGGTGGCAATATGTCTATGGTTAATTCTTGGGGTGATACGGTTGACAAACTCAAGAAAAGGTTATCTAAGTGGAAGCTTAAATCTCTATCAATTGGAGGGCGCCTTACCTTACTTAAATCGGTCCTTGGCTCTACACCTATATACTATATGTCTTTATTTAAGGTCCCCAAGGCTGTTCTTAATCAATTGGAAGGAATGCGCCGCAATTTCTTCAATGGCATTCAGGACGGAGAAAGGAAGATAGCTTGGGTAAAATGGTCCAAGGTGTTAGCGTCTAAAAAACACGGCGGGTTAGGTGTATCCAGCTTTTACGCCCTTAACAGGGCTCTCCTTACTAAATGGATATGGAGATTTATTTCTAAAGACAATTCCTTATGGGGTCGGGTCATCTCTACCATTCACGGTCCGTATTCACAAAAACTCACTGCTTCTCACCCTTCTCTATGGAATTCTATCATCAAGGAGATTCAGGTTATTAAGTTACAAGGTATTGATATTATTTCTCACTGTAAGATTCGTATTGGCAACGGTATGCATACACAATTCTGGAATGATTTCTGGATAGGAGATTCAGTGCTCAAAGATATGTTTCCACGTCTTTATTCCTTGGAAAATTGCAAAGATTGTTATGTGGCTGATAAAATTTTGTCCTCTGTCACTACTTCTTTTCGTAGACCTGTTAGAGGTGGGCATGAAGCCCAACAGCTCTCGTGCCTGCTTGAAATCCTTGAACCGGTGATCTTATCTAACATGGAGGATAGATGGGTTTGGGACATGAATGGCGATGGTGTTTTTCGAGTTAAAGATGTTCGCAACCTTTTGGATGATACGCTTCTCCCTAAAGATGAATTTCCTACTCGTTGGGTCAAATGTGTTCCAATTAAAATCAACGTTTTTGCTTGGAAGATTTTCTTGGATCGCCTTCCTACGCGTTTGAATTTATATAGAAGAGGTGTCGTGATCACCTCTGTCGAATGTCCCAATTGTGGTGAGGCGAATGAAGACACGACCCACATATTCTTCAATTGTGGTTTGGCGTTGGACGTTATGCATCTAGTTTGCCGTTGGTGGAATCTGGATAGATCTTCTTTCAGTTCTTATTCCGACTGGCTCGTCTGGTTCAAAGCTCTTCGAATGGGTTCAAAAAAGAAAGACGTTTTGGAAGGGGTCTTTTACGTTGCTTGGTGGTGCATTTGGAGTTACAGAAATCATCTCTTGTTTGCGGATAAGAAGCCTCGGAAAGATTATATTTTTGACGATGTAGTTTTACGTTCTTTTTCATGGTGTGTAACTAGAATCAAATCTTCCTTTAGTTGGGTAAGTTGGCTTCAACATCCTTACTTGATTTCCTTGTAATCTTCTAGCTCCTTGCTAGTGTTTAATAAAGTTGCCGTTCAAAAAAAAATTTAGCCTATTTTTTAAAAATAAAATTAAGTAAAAAATATTTCTTTTTTAAGAAAGTTTATGTTTACATGTTTTTAAAAGCCATTAAAAAACAGCCAATTTTAAAGTCTTTAAAAAAACAGCCAATTTAATTAGGTATTAAAGGTCACTACATTCGGTTCACAATCAAAATTCCCACACAACGGCCTCCTAACATTGTAACAACCTATTTATTTAATCAGTTTGTGAATCTTTTGCTATAAAGTTAATAGCATTGTAACATCCATCACCTTAACAGTACACATTTAAAGCAAAATTTACGACATACATCATATATAAACCTTCTCTCTATCTCTCTCTTTTATTACATCTACATACACACGAGAGAAATTAAAACCCGCACGCTAACTCTCTTTTCTCTGCTCTAAAACACCCTCAATGTAAACCATCATCAGCCGGCACCCCCTAAAAACGCCACCTACTGCCACCACAATAACCACCACCATGCCGCCATCTGCCAAAATAGCCGCCATATCGTCGTGGTTTGGGTTGTTTCGGTAGGTTGGGTGGCTCCGGTTGTTTGGTTTGGTTGTTGGTGTCAGTGGGCTGATTGTGCTTTGGATGGTTTGGTTGTTGCTGTCAATTGTCTTCTAGCTGTGTGTGAAATACTATCTGGAGGAAACCACTGCCAACAAACATATAACCGACTACAACACTATCCTAATCACATCCACAATCACATTCGAATAACATCAAATCCATAGCTATCCTATGTCCCATCCGCCTAAAAAAACCACAATCAAGATCCCTTCTCCAAACAAGACTCAAAACGAGAATATATTTTTTACAACACCTCAGATTCATTCAAACTTTGTTACCAATCTTTCTATAATTTTTTTAGTTTGAACAATAACTCATCATTGATCTATCAAAGACATAAACCAAAAACATAAACAAAAACCTTATCGTAGATCTTTTCAAAGATCTTCAAGCCAAAATCTCAAAAGAAATAACATTGTTTTTTGTTGTGTTCTGAGTTCGAGTAACATGTTTAAAAGGTTCAAGTGTTTTGTTTTTCGTGTATTCAGTTAAGAAATATTTAAGATTAGTTTTTACAAGAAATAAAGAGATTGTGTGTTTTGTATTAAGAGAGATAAGGGTGGAAATAGTTTATGTGACTGCTTGAGTTTTTGGTATAGTACTTTTAGGGTAAAAGTGAAGTTTTAGAGTTAATTCCTTTTATAATACTTTGTTATATGGGCTTGGTACTTCATGCTATCCAAAATTTAAAGTTATATGGACCGATGTTTTGTTTGAGGTATTTCATTTGGTTATTGGGATGGAGTTGGATTAAAATTAAAATGGGCTGTTAGGGAAAATTTGTTGGGACACGAGTGGTTCATCTTTGGATTATTACTTGAGCTATCCGAATTTAGTTTGCTTTCTTGAGCTTAGACGAAAATTTGGCATAGAAATGTTGTTTGAAATTGATTTTTAACATTATTATTGGATTATAGATAAAGGGTATATATATATATATATATGTATAAAATTGAGATCAAATAAGAACTTTCTTAAAGTTGATAAAATGAGAACCAATCAAAATCTCACAAATGACACTCTTCTTGAAACAAATACAAACGTAATTAATTACAACTAATATTGTTAGCGATTTGATAGGTTTTCTTTTGGAAATTGACGAAAACTAGGTGAGACACTTTGATTTGACATGTAATGTGTATCAAGTTTTAATGTTGTGTATCAAGTTATTTAGTGGTTGATGTGTATTAGGTGTAACAGTTAATGCATAAGATATTAACTTTGTGAGATTTTGATGCATATGTATCAAGTTTATATTGTGTATCAGTAATCCGTTACTCATGTATGAGTTGATTATTGGTGGGTAGAATGTTAACTTGTATTAATATTTTATATTTTGGTATATAATTGCTAAATTGGTTATGTATCAATGTTTTAGTAGTGTTTTAGATTAGTTCTCATTTTAACAACTTTAAAAAATCTCTCACATTAACCATCCTTTATATATATATAGAATCCGGATCGATTGAGAAGGTTTTTATTTTGAGAAGATTGAGAAGGTTTTCAAAAATGATAGATTTTTAACTTTGATTCAAGTTTTTCAAGCGTAAAACTCATTTTAATGTGATTATAATTCAAAATGTGTAAAAAAAATTCGAATCAATGTTAAAAAATCTCTCGTTTTTGCAATATAAGTAAAATACTGAATCTTCTATACAAATTTAAAGAATCATTACCATAACTCGATTTTAGCAATGATTTGTGAATCAAATTTGTGATTTATAGCTTTGATTCACTATTAAATGATGTTTACTTGTGAATCAAATCAAAAAATATGAATCAATTTGCTCAAACGTAGATTTCTCAATCTTCTCAAAATAAAAACCTTCTCAACGGAACCGGAGCATATATATAAATATAGAGTAAACTACACCAGTGGTCCTTGTGGTTTGCGTTGACCAACACCGGTAGTCCCTTGATCAAACTAATTGCACCGT
>BQNB010140831.1:0-17356 GCA_026074375.1 Tanacetum coccineum | reverse complement strand
GAGACCGATAAAAGTTTGCTGCATCTTGCCGGTTCACAACCGATGTTGCAGCCTTCTAAAAGGTCGAGGGTTACGATTGTATCAATTGCATGTAAATATTAAAGTGTGATGTATGTAGTTTAATAAATATAAGGAAAATCTCTTTTTCTTAAATTTAAATATGCTTTTGAACTTTGACTATTTCATTTTAAATAAGCTGTGTGTATACAAGAAACCTAAGAGTTTTTGAAACCGAAGGTCCATGAGTCCCGATACTAGTCTCTGTGAGGTGTAAAAAACCTGGTCACTTAGCCGCAAGGTTGGGATGTGCTGAGACGAAAGTCGCTATATGGGATGATCTCGCCTACAAACTCATTATTCTCGGGTGGAATGTGAAGCATAGAAATTTTGTAAAAACGTTGATCCATGAATGAAATTCAAAATAGCACATTCACCTAAATAAATAATTGTCGGGAGTGAAAAGTTTACAAGTTGCACATATGAGTAGTGTTAGCATCTATTCTTGTACTAAACGTTGATTTCGTTTTAAGCTTGGTTTGGAATAAGTGAAAAGTCGAAGACGATGAATTTATCCTTCTTGGGGCATTTTAGGATTGAAATGCGTCTTGTTCTATGATCCCTAATAGTTAATAACGAAGGTCAAAATTGTTAATTGAAAAAAAGAGAAAAATACAAAAATATTAGTGGTAGATTAGTGTAAATACAAAAAATGGTGAAAACTGAGGCTTGTCGAAGCTATTGATTCTTTCATTTCCCTTAAGGAACACTTTGCTACTTTTCAAGGTTGCTAGTCGAGGGGGATCGAGAGTCTTAGTTTTCTAAGTGCTTACTTCATAGCATTGCGTGAGGACACGGTAATACCTTAGTATGGGGGATTTTTGGTATGTGTTTTATTACACATACTTTTATCCACTAAAAACAGACTTAAATGACCAAAAACATGCCCAAAAATACATTATATTTGTATGTTTTACTTATATTGTGCAGGAAACGGATATCCGACAAAAGGACGAAAAATCAAGCAAAAACAGACAAAACCAAGCACAGAATGGAAAAGCATGGAAAAGACAAAGTCAAGCCAAAGCCAAGGTCAACAAAAGTTAAAGCCAAAGTCAATCCCGGGATGTGTCAGTAAAGAAAACAGCAAAAACCAAACTCAGATGCCAAAATTGCCAAAAGTGGGCCCACCTGTACCCACCTAATGGGCCCAGGTGAACCCACCTTCATCACAAAACCCTAAAAACCCCAAATAAAACTTTGGGGGGGCATTTCTGCCAATCCCTCATAGTTTTATTCCTTGAGGACCCTATATAATATACCTTAACAAACTTTAGGGGGCATTTCTGCCAATCCCCAAAGTTTTAACCCCAAAAGGACCATTTTTGCAAAACACATATATAACTTAAAGGACTGTTTTTACCAAATCCAAAATTCAAAACACCACAAGGACTAACTTTGCAAAACAACCATACAATCTTAAAGACCTTTTTTGCCAACTTCCCTTAACTTTTATCACACAAGGGACTTATCTTGCAACAAAAATGTACAAGATGGAGCGCTTGTTTTGCCTTTTTTCAAAACCTTTCCCCTGCATAAAAAACAAACAGTGTACCAATACCTTCACTTCCCGCTAAAACCGCCATTAAACACTGTTTGTCTTCTACCTTTTACCCTGCAACATAAGAACAAAATACCTTAACCCCACTTCACCCCACCTCACTAACAACCAAAGACAGCTTGGCAATCCTAAACCCATCCATTGGGCAAGAGAAAACGACAACAATTAAGGGGCAAGATTGATTTGATTGGGAACCAAGGAGATTGAAGGGTGAAGATGATACCTTTGAGCTCTCTCACTCAACAAACACAACAAACACAAAGCTTAAAGACCAAGCAGCATATATTAAGAATAAGGATAGATGTAGTAGCGAGGAGTAGGATAGAATAGATTATTTTTTAATGTTTTTTTTTAGTTTTATGTCTTTTAATTTTGTCGTTTAACTTTTAACCTTGTAAAACTTTCCTTCTTAATGAAATTTATGTGTTATCTAATCTTTTTTTTAAACTGTTCATTGTTAATTGCTTATTGCCAGCTTATGCCTGTTTAGCTTAAGATTTTTATTGACTAGTCATGCTTTATTGGTCCTAAATTGGCTTAAAGTGCTCAGGTTTAAGTTTAAAAATCTTTGTTAAAATTTTGCTTTAAAACTGCCTTTTTGTCTTTAAATTGCTATTTCTGTTTGCTTAATTATGAGTGCTTATTTTTGTGCTTTTGTTGGTCCTAAATGCTTATTATCCACTGTTGATTATCTGTTTTTCAAGTCCTTTTCTTAAATCTTAGTTAATCACTTTAAAATTGATTCTATAAAATTTAAAGAGCTGTTTGGGACAAGGCCCAAAATGGGTCAAAATGGGATAAAAATTAGTTTTGGGTTCTCAATTCTGTTCTAACTAGCTTAGAATTAGTCTAAATTTTAGTTTTACAATTTTAAATGAGTTTGTTAAAATGTCAAGTTAGTTTTATCATGGTTTAAAATTCTGCTAGTTCATAAATCTACGAAACTGCATGCTTGTTAAACTTTGTTTAAAGTTATGTTCTTAAGGATGGTTAGTGACTCATTTTAAGGCTTTTAATGAATTGAATATAGTTGCTAAGCCTGTGCCTTGTGTTTAAGAGGTTTGGAGCATTCTGTCATAAACTTTCTAGCATATCAGATTCATAAGTTCAAATGTTATTTTTCAACCCTAATTCTAGATTAGTTAGAATATGTATAACACCTCGTGTTTTAGGACAATGTACGACGTTAATAAAGTCACCATTTATTTTTAGTATTGTACGCGTTTGTTTTTAATGGAAATCGTTACGTTAAATCGCGTAAGCTAAAAATGATCAGTTAACGTAAACGAGCATCAAGCAATTTATTGTTTACGTCAAACAAGGGTTAAGTAATTATTTTGAGAATAATTATTAACATTTCACAAGTTATTTTATCGGATACGTGAAAGTGTTTACGTTTCGCGATAAATGACAATTAGGTTTTCCCGGAAACCCTAAAAATTATCGTACGCTTCAACAAATACCTACGTTTATATACAATGATCAAAGTTTATAAAACTTTATGCATATGTATATATATATACACGTCTCATAAGTATTCTCAAGATAACAAATACTTTACAAAATAACCAAGACATTACAAGTATACTTTTTGTATAAAAACTACACTTTACCTTTTTATATAAACTTTCACTTTCATTTTAATTACACAAATTACAAGTATATTAACTAAATAGAAAAGAAAACTAGCTAGGAAACACCACCCTTAAATCAATGGGATGATTCCCATTAAGGGGAACCATTAGACATAACCATTAAACCCTTAAAACCCTCCTTTTTGGTCCCCTTGAACCCACGGTCAACCCCCCCTCCTTTGATATTTCTTGGTCAAAGTATGCAACTAACAAATATCTCTTCACTTCTCCTATAAATACACATGCATATGTGAAGTTTACATACACTCTTTTACTTAGCAAAATTATTTTCTTTCTCTCTTTTGTATCCTAAAACCCACGGCTCAATAAGCTTCCATAAGCAATCCATACAAAACTTTTCTACAATCCATACAACCCTTTACACATCAATCTTAAGGCACACTAAAGTGTTTACAAGCCTTGGATAATCATTTGCAAGGATTTAAGAAGAAAAGGGAAGATTAGGGTTTCAAACCTAATCTAGGGTTTATAAGCTTGAAAGCTTTGGTTTTGAGTCTAAACACGGGTTTAGCATTTGTTTCTCATCTCATACATCCTCCCAAAGGTCTTCCTAATTCCTTTATACTTTTTATTATCATTATTTTATGTGTAATATGTTATTTATGGCTAAATCACCACTTAGGACTTTTTAATATGTAAAATGAGTTATCACTTATGTTTATGAATTTACACACTTTTTCTTATGTCATATTGTTATATATATCATGGAAAAATGGATTAATAAGTATGTTGACATGTTGTTTAAGTATAAACATGATTTTGTATAAATTAGGGTTTTAAGGTTTACTTAAGAAGGTTATGATTAAAAGTATACATAAATGTTATAAAGGGCTGTTTTAAATTCGTGTTTCATACAGTAGGTTTGACATTATATAAAAATAATACGCCTCATGACGATTCCAAAATGATAAGAAACTTGAAAAACCGATTTATAACGAAAAAGATACGTTAGTTACGAGTTTACGACGAGAAATACTTTTATAAAACTATTTTTATAAAATTTACTATTCATTACAGCAACTTAAGTTTTTAAAACATCAAATATATGATATAACTTTTAATTACGAGATCGTCCTCGAAAGAATCGTTAAAAACGGAGCTATAACGAATAAAATACGACGTTTACGAGTTTACGATAACAAAAGCTATAAAAATAAATATATATCTGTTATGAACAGTAAAAATCACTATTCATCTGAAAACTAAAATTTTAAAGATGTTATATTTTGATAACTCGACTTAATACGAAGGCGTGGACGTGAGAAACGCGCGAAACGGATTAGAAACGAGAAAGTTACGCCATTTTTACCAAAGTATACTTATAAACATTTTTTTTGTTATAATATGTTTTCATAAAACGAGTAGACGGTGATGTAGCTATATAGAATCATACGTTGTATTAGTTATCAAAGTACTATATTACTAGGGAGTTTCATAATGATGAGGCCTCTTCGGGGTGGCGTATCGACGAGTTGCTGAATTTACGAATTAAAGTGTCCTAGCTCCTCATACGTTCACTACACGACCTCTTAATTATGATAGCCCCGAACGACGTAATATGAGCTAATATAATATTCAAAGTGGTTTAGTACTATATTACCTATAATTGGATTAGTTGCCTCGGATTCCTTCGGACGCATTCTCTATTTTTGAATACTTGTTGATTTCCATTCACTCAAGGTGAGTTCATAGCCCCCTTTTTTCTACAATTGTTTTACAAAAATCAACTGGGTGAATAAACATTGCTTGTTTTTACTATGACACAATAATGCTTAAACAAAAGTGTTTTTCAAAGTGTATGCTATCCAGATTACTGCCTGATTATTAATGCCTAAGTTACCTTATTGCCGTGAAGTCCCCTATTATACATGAAACGTTATTGCTATTATATGACGCTGTGTTATGCTAATCTTATCGGACTAACAATCCCCACCCTTAACTTGGTCACAAGTTTAATCGGGTGCATTAACAATGAGAGATGTTAGGGTGTTGGCAAGCATCTATTTCTAATTGGGTGCACCAAATCAAGTTAAGGCTTCCGGTGTCATGAGCCTAGTGCAATAATAAATGTTTTGGACTTCTGAATGTGTTTCAACAGTCTATTATTACTGTCGATCTTGTGGTCCACACCTTTTTTACTTGATAAACCTATGATTTCACTCAACCTTTGTGTTGACTTTTACATGTAAATTCAGTCCTAGAGTATGAAGATTGGACTGGAGCCGTGCGATATCAATGGAAAAAAGGGAAAGGACGGAAATTTTTTCCCCCCCTTTTTTTTCCCCTCTGTTTTATCTAAAGTTTATCAACTTTTATTATCTTTAAAAACTTAAGTCATCTTTTGGTATTATGAAGCTTTTGTTTAATTAAGAATGTTTATGACTTTTAAAACTTAGGGGACCTAATGTATGAACTCTGATATTTTGCTACGGCATCGAATGCAATCTTATCTTAAAACGTCCATTTAAAGTTCGTTTCCTATATCTTGATTGTTGTACTTTGACGTAGCACCCCAATGTTACCATTCCGCTGCTACCTGATTTTGGGGGTGTTACATCAAACCTACTTTGAGGTGTATTAAATTTGTATCTAACGTTCCCTTGACAAATGAGTGGATCATTTGAAAGAAAGCGAGATGATGATTAAGGAAATGTGTGAGAGAAGACTCTAGGGGATATAAGAATATTTTATGACTCTTTTGACTTTTAAGATTTGTGACATGGACGCGAAAAAAGGTATTCTAGTGAGAGAAAATATATACCTAGATGCATAAGACATATAGATATAAACATGCAAGTTTATCTATGCATGCATCAACACAATAATCAGCTAGATTAATGTGTAAGACTATATGACATCTAAACATTAATTGTCATACATTAAACTGACATAGTGTAGGTGCACAATTAACACATAAGTCATGTATGATGACGCATACAAAACATGATAGTTTTAAATGCATTTGTCATGCAAAACATGTTAGCATTTAACATTTAGGAGCATATTCCATTTAGATAAACTAAGATATTTTATCTAAATTGCTAGAAAAAGACAAACGTCTTTATAATAGACATGCATTTAATAGCTAAGTAAATAAACGTTGAGTATCAAGATAATCATGAAGGCATATAATTGCATTACATGGGAGCAAGTTATCATCTTGAAGCTTCAAAGCACATATGTGAGGTACATGTTGTCTAGATTGACTAAGGAGAAGCCTAATTTTTACTTGCTTAGTGTGCACTTCTAAAGAGATACAAAGTCTATCAATGTAGACTATCATTAGGCATATTTTAGGAAGATCCATTTAATCAAATTAGAGAATGGATATGAGACTATCACTAGTGGTGCTCAATTCAGGCTAAACACGACCATTTTTACGGGTTATACCACGAACTCAACTTCACTCTTGGAAGCAATTCCACGTTAGGTCAAATTGAATTTCTAGTGCAATAGATTCTCTAGTAGTCATTCGCATGTTAGACAAAATAGAATTCCTATATTTACCTAATGAAGTGTAGCAAATATAAAATTTGTATTATCTTTTCAAAAGAGGGCCCAACACGAACTACAAGCTAACTGCTTTAAATTTTGGTTACGCATAATCCTAATCAAGATGTGTGGAATTCTAAGGTTAAATGAGAAGCAAACAAATTGTGGTAAGGAAAAAAAGAGAAACGAGTCATCTAGGACCTAGAGTATGCTTAAGAGTGACAATTGAATGCTCTAATAATGTAGAGTGGATCAAAGAATGCACCTTTGCATGTCTTTTATAAAAGAAATCCAATTAAGGTTATTTACCTTAATAGATCTTGTAAATGTTTCTTTATATAAATAATGATGGTTTACTAAAGGTTAGTTACATGTATGTTGGACTTTTAAGCAAGTGATTCACAAGAGAAAGATATTTTAAATATAATGCCATAGGGCGAATTTATCTAAACCGAATATGAATCTAAGACGAAGGATCCATCGATCCGTGAAGGTGCCAAATTTGGGTAAGGATCATATTTCTAGTATTTGAGAAACGATGTTGAAATTAGGTTATTAGGATAAGCTTATATAAGTTATAAGGGTTCTTGGTTTGAGTTTTTGGAAATGACATCCAAGACTTGGTTATCAAGTTGGAGTGCTTATGAGTTTCCCGATAGAAATTCATAAGTCGTCAATCCTACTTAGAGTATGTTAAGTTTAGCATGTATAATTTGACCATAGCTAATAACACAACATTTGAACACTTTAGACTCAATGAAACATTTTCATTGCAAGTGTGAGTTGCAATTTGATGACTAATCTTGTTGTCTTGCAATCGACTTCGTGATTTCATGTAATAACCGAGGATGATTAAACATGTAAACATGAAAAAAAAAATGGTCATATTGATTGTATAATTTCGTGATCTAGATAAATCTAGTCTCGATCGATTCATGTTCATATTCTAATTTTGTAATTCGATTGAATAATGAGAGTGATTATCTATTGAATAATAATCATCTTCATCATTCAAAATCCTCTCACAAGGAAGTCAGTAATTCAAAATAAAGCACACTAAATGATTGTTGCAATACATTTCAATTATTCCTCAGTTCTAAATTTTTAGATGTTTTAAAAAGGATATCTCATTTGGTGAAGAAGAAATATTATGCTTATTTGATAAAGTAAGAGAAAGCTTTGATAAGAAGAGAACTATTAGTTATGAGTTATATGCTTTTGATTTGTTTGGCAAAGTACATATTTTGTGCCATTTGCTAATGTTTGGCTTTTTCGGAGATGAATGACTTATCAATTGCATTGCAAGGTAAATTACTTGAATATTATGGACAAAACATTCAAGTCGTCATTCCTACTTCATTGTGTATTCTATCAATATTTGCCAAATATTTCGGAACACAACTATTGACAAGTAAGACTCAATAAGACATCATTTACACAAGATAAGAGTTATGAACCGAAACATATTCTTATCGTGCCTTGGAAAAGATGCTTATTTTTCATATCAATGAGTGTGAATTGAGTATGTAGGTTTAATAAAAAATATTTGTTACATTAGAATATAATCTGGGGCTTCAACGCTAGACAAATAAAAATCTGATTGTCTTGTCCATACTCGAAAACGTGTCAATATTAGGATTCGATAATAATACTCAAGCAAAATTTGAATAATTAATCAATATATACTCTAAAACATTCTTGACCTCTCACAACACATTTTTTAAAAGAAAACAAATAAAAAAATTTCATAGTGTATTTTCATTAATCCCAAACTAATAGTTAATGTTAGGTTGATGAATAATGACAAGTTAATTTCTTACTTCAAGATTGTCATATATTTTGCTTGTGCGAGAAACTATATGTTGTTATACCTAGTATGAATAGTTTTTGACATCTTGTAAGTAAATGAATGATTTTCCTAACCATTTTTTATACAACACACATCTTTAGTAAAATACTATATGTTTATAGAAAGAATCTAATTATGTGTGTGTTAGAACAATCAAGCACAACCAAAGTTTAAAAATACATTTTCTTTTACTTAAATAATAATGTATTAATACAATCTTTTCTTTTGTTTAATCAACCCAAGGTCAAACAAGGCAAGACGATAAAAAGATTTAGACATCTTGTTGGAAGAGAGTTAACATATTGGAAAATTTTTGGTGACGAGTTTTAACGTGTGATCTTATGATAATATTTTCCAACATACTTGATACACTATTGAACTATAATTCCTAAGTAGGTTACTATACTCAAAATGATTTACAAGATGTTTATGTAACATTTGTAAATATAGCTATCTATGGCTATATGCAATGCACAAACACTTTCGCAACTTAACGCAAGAGATCTAGCGTAATTCCTATTAGGCATAATCTCAAAAACTAGTAACATACAAATAGCATACATAATACACATGTTTAGATATATAAGTAGCTCAATTATAAATAGTAATGATAACTTAATAATATCTAATAGCAATATTAAGACCTAAGAAAACACACATAATCATTATAGCATAACACATAAAGATATTCGTCATCGTTTTGTGTATTAGATGTACCGACGTATACTTAGCTCGATTTTATTTGAAAATAAAATAGTTTCCTCCCCATTTCAAAATTAGTCAAGATCAATATTATGAAAATATAAACACACTCTTTTTCAAAGATACATCAACTAGAAATGTCCGACTCGAAGGAAAAGGTAAAATACAAGTTTTACGTTAAAACGAAACATAACGTTTTGAACACTATGTAGTATTTAGCATTTATGACTTATTTAAGTTTGAAATAAATTATTGGAAGGTCTTTTAAATAAAATTAGACTTAATTATACTTACAATGTATGTGGCAACTACTTCTACAGACATTACTTTGATTTTATATATATTTTTTCGAAGTTTTCACTTTCGACAAAACAGACAACGGACCCCATAGAAAGGTGACGCCCCCAGAAATATAATTGAGGGCCGTCTTAATATTTATGGGACCCGCCACCATGACCCAAAACACGTTTTTTAGTCCAAAATCATTTGGTGACTTAACATGAAACATAGGACTTAATAAGATGTTCAAGCACATAAATTCGAGTTTTAGACATCATTTCCACTCTTTATGACTTAGACAAACATAATTGACCACTCCAAGTTCTTTTTAAGAAAATTTTCTTCAATCTAGTATCACAAGTCTATTTAATAACAAAACTAGTATGAATTATACTACAAAACCACTTTTCATATTCAATCCCCTCCTTTATGGGTAATTTTGATACATGGAATCGAACTTGCTATTAAAAACTATTTGTTTTGAAAACTAGAGCGACGTGACTCTGATACCAATTGTGGAAACCGTAGAAGGGGTGAATACGTTTCCTTTTAAAAATAATGGCTAGTCATTAAATGACATCCTCTGTCGGTGGTCCCATAAATATATGGGGGCGCCTAGTACATTAGGGGGCCACCTGATTTATAGAGACCACTTTCAGAAGAGGTTTTCGGACTAGATTATTTGTATCAAATCACCAATCAAGTTTGATGCAATATGAGAAGTGTCAAAACTAGATTTATAATAACTAGAGCGTATTCTACCAATGTATCCACACTCACGATGTTTACTACAAAGAACTACACAACCATGACTAACACAACATACACAACAATTCACACAATCATAAGCACAATGCAAGTGTAAAAGTAAAGCGATAAATGTAAAGACATAAGTAAAGAGAAAGGTAAAAGAAAATGCAAACCGACACGATGATTTATAGTGGTTCGGTCACGAAGCTCCTCTTCGCCCTACTCCACTCCTCGAGTATCCAACTCGAGAGTTACTTCACTAATCAACAAGCTCCCTTTCGGCGGAGAAAACCTTATACCAATGCTTACATTATTTTCCGACACTAAGCTAGATGTCGAGTCCTTCTTCGGGTACAACCAAACCCGTTATGTTTTATGGCCCAACATAACAAACCTTGTGTTTTATGGCCTAAACACATAAACCGCGTCGCTTACATTATTTTCCGACACTAAGCTAAATGTCGAGTCCTAATCTTAGCTAGAACCAATCTACCATTACACTAATGTATTTTAAGGCCCAAAATACTAACCAACCCACAATCAACCCTTCTGAATGTACACACCATTCGGATCTACACACTACTAAAGATTGGAAGACATGGACTCGATCTATATGTAACAAATGTTACAAATAGACTAACTAGACTACATAACTTCGGATCTTGAAGATGACCGAAGTTCTTCTCTTGCACTTGAGGGAAGAAGGAAAGAGTAGAAGATTGGATCACATTTAAACAAGATTAAACAAGTTAAATGATCAAAGATTTAGAGAGATTTAGTGAGATCTAGAGAGAGAAAGAACTAAGAGAAATTCGTGCAAAAGGGTTGTGAAAATAGTTGGAGGTGACCCACTATTTATAGGAGCTGAAAAACAGCCTGTCAGGAAATGGCGGTCCCAGATATATAAGGGGGCCGCCAAATAATTAAGGGGGCCGCCGACCGAATTAAGGGACCGCCCCGACAGACGCTCCTGTTTTTGTCTTTTTGTGGTGACAAACTTGTCTGGTGAAAGTGACTTATTTTAGGGAGAAATGACCAGATTTTGAAATTCAAAATAATTACCAAATAATTTTTTTTTATAATTCAAAAATAATTTGTCTAAATAATTTTTGAGAAATAGTTTTGTTGTATTTATAAAAATATAAAGTTTAAGACAAAAACTTATTTCTTTGATCATCCTACAAGTTTAATATTGTTTGTACATACCTTATGTGATTTACGTCGGGTGTAAACCAATGTCCTTCTTGATGCATATTTGAGACGTCGAGAGATGTTGATACGTGTATGCATTGATGATTTATGATTACGAGTAACTTGCGCACTTAACGTTATGTATTATAGTTACATGTTTGTCATCATCAAAACATAAAGAGATCATATAGATTAAATATCGTAATATTTGCACTAACACGGAAGATATATTCTTAATCAAACTTGGACTATTATTCAGACAATGACATGAAAATTTCTACATACTATTTGCAAATGTATGTTCCTGACATGAATAGTAAAATTGGGATTTCGGATGTTTTCGAGTCCGTTTGGACTATAAAAACCTTAGAAAATATTATTGCATCATTTATATAATATTTATATGCGTTTTAAACTTTATAAATATTATTTTATAAATTAACTAGATTATATATATATTGTCATTGTAAAATAATAAAAGTAGTAAGCTTAACGAAATCATTATTTTGATTTATAAGCTAAGTCTAAAACTATTAGGTGGTGATATAACAAGATAAAATATAGTGCATTGTTCTATATTTTCATGCGTTATTTTAAATCGGCCTATAATTAAATATGTTGTATACCGGTCCTTTTCGACGACATTCCTAGTTGATTTATTTATAAATCAATTCCATCAATTGAGGTGAGTTTATAGCCCAACTTTACTTGTTTAACAATGACTTCTCTACACAAATTCACTCGACGGCTTGCAAATTAAAAATACATGCTAATGGTTGATTTAACATTCTGGACAAACCGAAGTACTTACGTTTTAAACATATTACGAGTTGCCTAAGTAGCGATAACTCATTATGGGAGTGTTACAAATATTATGTAAATAGTTTTAGAAAATATCATGTGTCTCAACTATGAAGAATATGACTTGAAGGAATAAAATTGTTAAGTGGTATTTATCTATATAAGTTAATGTGGCCAAATATGGAAGAAAAGAACTTAAGAGACCTAGATTGACAAATGGCCAAAGTAGTACCTAACAAATATCTTGAAATTCCCAGGTTTCTAAATAGTTCTAGTATTCTAGAGTGTTGGTGTTTTGTCTGTGTCGACCCAAGAAAAAGAAAAAGGGAGGGAAGAACACAAGGCTAATTAATGATCAATTATGAAGAGATTAAGGTCCCAATCAATTAGTTAATCCTCAATGATGATCCTTCACAAGTTAGTAACCTTCTATTGAGTTGAATTGGTAATTTATGAGTTTAGAGTTTTTATGTACCATAATTTGGAGGTTTTAGTAAACAGTGTTTTAAAAGTAAAGTGATAGTGTTATAGTAATTATGGTAAAGTTATATTGATTAAATTAGTAATTTTGGGGGTTTTAATAATATAATCAAGATATAAGCATAAAATGATGATTAATAGATGTTGAAAGAAAGCTAATGTTGTATAAACCTCTTTATTATAGTGCTCCAATTAGTGTTTTAAAGATGTAATATTTAACTTGACACTACTTAATCTGGCTTAGGAAGCACTGCTCGAAAGTGCATACATGATAACTAGATCAGATGTTCATCTGACATAATCACTACTACAGCTTGCGTATTCCTAATATATCTTATGTCTATTCAACCTAGTTATATGTGCTATTCTATACAACATTTATTATCTATCACAACCGTCTGATTTCTTATGAGTAATATAGATGTAGTGTCATGCAGCTCTAGCGCAGAAATAGCGCGGATCAGCGAGACTATTATCACGCGCTAGATGATACTCTATGTCATACAGATTCTATATCTCTATAGATTCTATCTTGATATCTACACTATACCAAAAGAGGAGCACTTGTGATCTGTGTAGTCTTAACAGCGACACTCACTATTTAACCATATCTCAGAGCACATGGAGATATACGTTGATTTTTCACTGCAGAACTAATACGATCTCCTAGAGTGTACTAATCTGTCCTCTATAATGCATGTTCACAAAGACAGTCATTCAGAGTGATTATGGTGAACACAGTCTACCGTCTCTGTCATGGTTTTTACATCTCTACACACGCGATTATACTCACGATATTCTACTGCTGAATTGACGCGATTTCACATGTACATAACATACTCTGCTACGAGTCAACGTGTTTCCTCACTAAACATCACCATTACGGTCTCTTTTCTAGGATGTTTAATTTTTGTGTCAGATGTTCATATGTGACAAGTACCACGGCTTAGAGTCACGAGAGACGCACGGTCTTATGGTGAAGGCGTGTTCACATTATCATTTACTTTGAATTTTGTAAAAGCAAAATGTACAAGTGCGCGCGCCGCGCTCCATCTATCGGTATGAAACATCCCCAGAGTCGACAGTCACATACGCATATGCATGTTAACAACATGTCCTGCGTATATATCACTTCTGAACAGTATAATGTAACATCGTCTTACTATGTCTAAACAAATGGTCATCGTAAGTACTGTAGACGTGCTTTGGACTTAAGCATGGTCAATAGGTGACGTCTAAAACAGAGGTTCTAAAACACACAGGGTGATTATTCTTGAGTCAACACCCGTAAAGAATCAAGTCTTTTGCGGATTATTCGAGATCTCCCACATATATTGGGATAATGATCTCTATATACGACACAAGTATTAAATGTTTAAATGACATTTGCAGTTATTACGTTTATCAGTATTCTGTAGTTTTAAGAAGTTCAAGATTTTATACCGTAATCTAGATCTGATGTCAAAGCGAGGGTTAGTATTATCTGAGAGACGTAGCCTAATCTTTCACGAGCATCTACGATTGATTAATGATGCGAACGATAGTAGTAGGCCCCCGGTTTTCGCGCATTGGATTTTCATTATCCTGCCCTTCCCCGTCACTCTCTCCTTCTTGAGCTCACCGGAGAGCCGTCGGTAACCACTCCATCACGATGGATGGTTGTTCAGCGCCTTGCCTTAACTCATGTAAAAATAATAGGAAGTCTATATATCACACGTTCTTGTCGCAGTTTGTATTCTTTATCGATGTAAATACCTAATACACCGATAAGGAGAATTAGAACATGTGGACCACACTAGTTTGAGTTGATAGAACAGCTACTCAATTGTCCTATTTAAAATTTGCAAACATACACATTTCGAATGCTCAACACGGCGTCTCTATGTATATTATTGATACGATGTATATCCACATACAGAAGAGGTGACTCCATCATAGTCACGCTCTCGGCCACTACTAACGTGACGTTTCCAGCAAAGTTTTTAATTCTATCGTTCTAGTTTTAGAGTCGGAGAAATAAGGCGTTTCATAAAGACTGCTTTGATTAGAGGTATTTACTGTTGGATATTTTTGTAATCCTCATCCCAACCTCCCTTATTTTTTTCCTTTGTTAATGAAAATTAAACATGTGTAAAAATACTCTCTAGCTTCCTATCCTCTATACTCTATCACTTTCGTATGATAACAAATGAAAACATGACATATAACAACTTTTATACTGGCGGCGCGCAAGTTCTTTGACTTATGTGTGCCTCTTTCATGCTCTATCGACGATCTAGTAACTGCATTAGTGTAAGTTTTCTACTGCTCAAGTTCATTTTTCTTAGAGGCGTAATGTGGGGCATTTTGAGTTTGTTGACAAGGCTGAAATGAGAAGGTGTGACTAAGTTGGTTCGAGTTTGTGAAGATCAAAGGTTGCATGACTTTAGACGACCTATTTTGGATATATAGACAAATAAGATGGGGAATAAGATATTTGATGATAATTGCAACTTGTAGATCCCTTAGGTAGTTGTGAAAAGGGGAAGGTCTTTTTCATTCGTAGTGGATTAACTCAAGGAAAGTTCCGTGCTTATTTGGTTGGTTGTTAAGTCATTATCACTACGGGAGAGTCTTTAGTTTGTCG
This sequence comes from Tanacetum coccineum, assembly GCA_026074375.1. Lineage (NCBI taxonomy): Eukaryota > Viridiplantae > Streptophyta > Magnoliopsida > Asterales > Asteraceae > Tanacetum > Tanacetum coccineum. Next base: position 1,913 of record BQNB010140831.1, on the reverse strand, counting down.
ATTTTGTTTTTGTTGTAAAAACCAAACCGTAAGGAGTTAGAATGTGTTCTTATATTGTTGGAAAGATAATTAAGTCTATTTTATGTTAATGACACTTTCAATGGTCAAATGGTTATGTATTTTGATCAGTTCATTAAGGAATGACACAAGGTCACTCCCGGTCATACGTTTCCGCAAAGTTTTTAATTCTTGGTCTAGTTTTAAGTCGGGAAATAGGCGTTTCATAAATACTGCTTAGTTAGAGGTATTTAGTGTTGGTTATTTTTGTAATCCTCTCCTCAACCTCCCTTATTTTTTTCCTTTGTTAATGAAAATTAAACATGTGTAAAAATACTCTCTAGCTTCCTCTCCTCTATACTCTATCACTTTCGTATGATAACAAATGAAAACATGACATATAACAACTTTTATATCAGGAAGGCAAGTTCTTGACGGGCCTATTATGCTTACCGAGCTTATATCGTGATATAAGAAGAAGAATCTAATGTTGTTTAAAGTAGATTTTGAAAAAGCTTATAACACCGTAAGTTGGAAGTTTCTTGATCACATGTTACTAAGTCTAGGGTCCGGAAGCAAATGGCGTCGATGAACTCAAGTATGTTTATATTCAGCTAGATCTTCTGTTCTTGTAAATGGTAGCCCTTCTAGTGAATTATCGATAAAACATGGATTGCGTCAAGGGATCCGTTAAGTCCGTTCCTATTCATTATTATTATGGAAGGACTTCATGTCATTTTACAAAATGTGGTCTATTCTGGTCTTATTCATGGGGCAATGATAGGAAATTCGGGTTATAAGCTTCGCATTTATTTTATGCGGATGACGTGGTGATTATTTCAGAATGGAATCGTCAAGATATGGATAAAATAATTCGTGTTTTGCAGGTTTTCTTTCTTGCTTTAGGTCTCAAAATTAATGTTTCAAAATCTAATGTGTTTAGGATTGGGGCGAGTTTTCATGACATTGAGGACATGGCTCGTGATACAGGATGTGGTTCAGGTAGTGTCCCCTTCTATTATCTTGGTTTACCTATTGAAGCGTATATGCACTTGACTGCCAATTGGCAGCCTTTGATAGATAGGTTTCGGGCTAAGTTATCGACGTGGAAAGCTAACACTTTATTTATTGGGGGTCATTTAACTCTCATAAAATCGGTTTTAGGAAGCTTTGGGATATATTATATGTCTATCTTTAAATGCCCAGAATCTGTCCTTAATTCGCTTGAAGCTATGCGGGCTTCTTTTTTCTAGGGTGGAAGTGGGGAGAAAAAGAAGATGGCGTGGTTTAAATGGGAGAATGTTCTGGCCTCTTTTGATAAAGGTGGGCTGGGAATTGGGAGTTTAAAGCTATTCATGGAGGGGAAGCGGGTCTTGATTTAAAAGTGTGTAATTGCAATGGTGTTTGGTCTTCTATTATTTCGTCATATGCTATGCTTCATGAACGCAATATTCTTCCGATAAATACTTTGTGTCGTAAGGTGGGCAATGGTTCCTCTATTCGCTTTTGGAAGGATAATTGAAATGGTAATGGTCCTTTGATGTCAAGGTTTAATAGATTGTGCCATTTAGATCTAAATGTGGATTGTTTGCTTTCGGATCGTAGATTTAACAATGCATGGGTTTGGAATTGGAAGAGACAAGTCATGGGTTCGCGTAATGAAGCTGCTTTAGCTTTATTGGTTTCGGAATTAGGGCAAGTTCAATTTTCGGATAGACCTGACTCGTAGAGATGGAGTTTGAAGATTGGTGGTACTTTCACAGTACATGTGACTAGAACTCACATTGATGCCTGCATATTGCCTTCATCTTCCCCTTTCACGACATGGTCGAAAGTGTTACCCCGAAAGGTAAATATTTTTATTTGGTGTCTTATCTTGGATAGACTTCCTACTCGGTTAAACTTATCGTTGAGGG
>BQNB010140830.1:0-17356 GCA_026074375.1 Tanacetum coccineum | reverse complement strand
GCTTTGATTGATGTTTACGCTGGAGAATTAACTCTTCGTGTTGGCAATAAAGCCGTAACATTCAATCTTGATCAAACTTCGAGATACTTCTCTAATTATGATGATATTTCGGTTAACTGAATCGACGTCATTGACGTTGCTTGTGAGGAGTATTCTCAAGAAGTTCTTGGATTTTCCGTGAGTGGCAATTCCACTCCATCTACAAAACTAATTGTCTCCACCTCTTCTCCTACCCTCACTCCCTTCGAGAATAGTGATTTTCTTCTTGAGGAAACCGATGCTTTCTTAGCTATTGAAGATGAGCCAATTTCACCAAAAATTGATGACTCATGCTATGATTCGAAGGGAGACATTCTTCTTCTTGAATAATTTCTTAATGATGATCCATTATCACCACCTCTCCCTCCACAAGAACTTAAAGTTGTTGAACCTAAAAATGAAAAATCTTCTATTGATGAACCACCCGTGGTCGAACTTAAGGACTTACCGCCTCATCTTGAATATGCATTTTTAGAGGGTGATGATAAATTACCCGTCATAATTGCTAAAGACTTGAAAGATGAGGAGAAAGCCGCTCTCATAAAGGTTTTGAAGTCACACAAGCGAGCTCTCGCCTGGCAACTTTCCGACATTAAGGGTATTAACCCAGAATTTTGTACACACAAGATTTTGATGGAGGACGACTTTAAACCGGCGGTTCAACACCAAAGAAGGGTTAATCCAAAAATCCATGAGGTAATCAAAAAGGAGGTTCTTAAACTCCTTGATGCCGGATTGATTTACCCTATCTCGGATAGTCCTTGGGTGAGCCCCGTACATTGTGTGCCGAAAAAGGGTGGCATTACCGTTGTTGAGAACGATAAAAACGAGTTAATTCCTACTCGATTGGTTACGGGATGGCGTGTATGCATTGACTACCAAAAGTTAAATGACTCCACCCGTAAAGACCACTTTCCTCTACCATTCATGGACCAAATGCTTGAGAGACTAGCGGGAAACGAATACTATTGTTTTCTCGACAGTTTCTCGGGTTACTTTCAAATTCCCATAGACCCCCAAGACCAAGAAAATACCACGTTCACTTGCCCTTACGGAACGTTTGCCTACCGATGCATGCCTTTCGGCTTATGTAATGCTCCGGGCACATTCCAAAGGTGCATGATGGCCATTTTTCACGATATGATCGAGAAAACTATGGAGGTCTTTATGGATGATTTCTCAGTCTTTAGGGATTCATTCCAAACTTGCCTCTCCTATTTGGACAAGATGCTTAAACGTTGTGAAGACACTAATCTTTGTCTAAATTAGGAGAAAAGTCATTTCATGGTCAAGGAGGGCATTGTCCTAGGACTTAAGATCTCAAAGAATGGGATTGAGGTAGATAAGCTAAAGTTGATGTTATCGCTAAGCTACCTCATCCCACCACCGTCAAAGATGTTCAGAGTTTTCTTGGTCACGCCGGTTTCTATCGTCGATTCATTCAAGATTTTTCAAAAATAGCCCGGCCGATGACCAGACTTCTTGAGAAAGATACTCCGTTCATCTTTTCTAAAGAATGTATTAAAGCTTTTCAATCTCTTAAGAAAAAATTGACCGAAGCACCAATATTATTTCCCCCGATTAGGACCTACCTTTTAGCTCAATGTGTGACGCGAGTGATTTTTGCAATGTGCGGGCCCTTGGGCAACGAAAAACAAAACATATTCCAGCCTATACAATATGCAAGCAAAACAATGACCGATGCCAAGCCATTACACACGGCGTAAAAAGAATTACTTGCCGTGGTGGTATGCTTCGAAAAATATCCGATCCTATTTAGTCTTTGTCAAAACAGCCATAGTGTATACGGATCATTCGGCTCTAAAATATCTTTTTGCAAAACAAGATGTTAAGTCGAGATTGCTCCGGTGGGTTCTCCTCCTTCAAGAATTTGATATCATCATCCGTGATAAAAAAAAGGAGCTAAAAACCTCGCGGCCGACCATTTATCCCGATTAGAGAACCCTCACCAAAGTGTGCTCGATAAAAAGGAAATAAATGAAATGTTTCCTCTTGAAACACTTAGTATGGTATCTTTTTGTGGTGATTCTAGTACCCCATGGTTTGCCGATTTTGCAAATTACCATGTGGGGAACTTTGTTGTTAAAGGGATGTCGTCCCAACAAAAGAACAAATTCTTCAAAGATGTAAAGCATTACTTTTAGGACGACCTCTTCTTGTTTAAAATCTATGCGGATCAAGTCATCTGGCGGTGTGTTCACGGCCAAAAAGCCGTTGATATTCTTAAGGCTTGCCACAATAGACCCACCGGGGGACATCACGGCCCGAACTACACCGCCAAAAAGGTGTTTGACTCTGGTTTCTATTAGCCCACAATTTATCGTGATGCCCATGACTTGGTCAAATCTTGTGACTCTTGTCAACGTCACAAGAAAATCTCGCAAAAAGATGAAATGCCTCAAAATGCCATCTAAGTTTGCAAGATCTTCGACGTTTGGGGTATAGACTTTATGGGGCCGTTCCCGTTTTCTCGAGGGAACAAGTACATTCTCATGGTTGTTGACTACTTGTCAAAATGGGTAGAAGCGAAAGCGCTCCCCACCAATGATGGCCGAGTTGTAGTGAAATTCTTGAAATCTCTCTTTGCCTGATTTGGAACTCCTCGTGCTATCATTAGTGATCGCGGTACCTATTTTTGCAATGACCAATTTGCAAAGGTCATGCTTAAATATGGGGTGACACACCGACTTTCTACCGCGTATCATCCACAAATGAGTGGTCAAGTTGAAGTTTCAAATCATGGTCTAAAATGTATTCTTGAAAGGACCGTAGGCGAGAACCGTGCCTCTTGGTAGGATAAATTAGATGACGCATTATGAGCCTTCCGTACAGCTTTCAAAACACCCATCGGGTGTACTCCTTACAAGCTTGTGTACGGAAAGGCATGTCATCTACCAATCAAGCTCGAGCACAAAGCCTATTAGGCCTTGAAGCATGCAAAGTTTGACCTTAAGTCTGTGGGCGATCACCGAAAAGTTCAACTAAATGAATTAAATAAACTTCGTGATCAAGCCTACAAGAACTCTTTAATCTACAAAGAGAAAACAAAGAGGATCCACGACTCTAAGATCAAGAACCATGTTTTCAACATTGGTGATCGAGTCCTTCTCTTCAATTCTCGATTAAAGATTTTCTCGGGAAAGCTCAAAACCCGTTGGACCGGACCGTTTACTGTTACCTAAGTTTTTCCATATGGGACCGTCAAATTATCTTAAACCGACGGCCCAAACTTCAAGGTAAATGGTCATAGACTTAAGCACTACTTTGGAGAGGACATACCACTGATGGTTGTCCCGGATATCTAAACCTTCCCTAAGGATAACTAAATTCAGGGATGGGTCAAGCTTAGTGACCTTAAACAAGCGCTTCGTGGGTGGCAACCCATGCTTATCCTAATAGTAGTAGTATTGAATAAGTGTGTTGTGAGGAGGTTCGCCTCTTCCTTTCTCGTGTTTTGTGGTTTGTGTTTTATTGTCCAGGATTGCCTCGGATTATGAAGCCTCTCGTGCTTATGGTTTTATCCTTCATTCACTCGAGCTTCGCATCCTAAGCATAATTATGGGAATCCAATATTCTAATCTTATCGACTAACGTTTATCTTTGAGTATACTTAATAAACGACTTTAGATTTACGTAGAAACCCTTCTTAAAACATTAAGGACAATGTTCAAATCTAGTATGGGGGGATCTATCGATTTGATTGTGCCTGCAGTCGTTGTTTTTAGGTAATCCTGTTTTTGCCACCAAAATACCAAAAAAATGTAAAAATTTTAAAAATTCCAAAAATAAAATAAGTGATTTGTCACAATTTTTGACTTTCCAACTGGGTAGAATGAGAATAAATTTTAACTCGATCGAGTGTGTTGAGCTCTAGCTTGCCCCTTAACTTTTAGACTAAGCATTCGTGGATCTTTTTACTAAAGATTTTAAACTTGCGAAGAACGAAAAATGATAGAGTTAATTATGAGTTGGATGCTAAACAAGGATTATTTTGTAATCTTACAAGCTCATGAGTGTAATTTATAGTTTTTTCTCCCATAAGCTTCTAACCGGACTAATAATAAGTGCTATTTTCGAAAATTAAACTTAAATCAACAATTTTTGATAGTGAAGCTTTATTAATGTAGTCGACAACATTAATTTATATAGTTTTAGTTCAAATTTATACTTAAATTTTCTAAAAAGAAGTTTTCTCTATATATCATGGTAATATAAAGTGTCAAAAAAAATGATGAGTAAACTGTGGGCTGATAAAAGTTTGCTGCATCTTGCCGGCTCACAACCGATGTTGCAGCCTTCTAAAGAAGGCCCATAGTGAGAATACTAATATGAGACTGATAACTTTAAAACTAACCTTTTTGTATATATAAATTATAATAAATATAATAAATATATAAGGATAATTTCAAGATTATAATTCAATTATAGTACGATAAGTATTCCGAAAGATTCAAATCGATTACTTTTATCCAAAGTAAGATCAAAACCCCGGTCGTTCTTCCCGCTGAGGTGCAATTGAAAATCGAGAAGCTTTGAGATCGCGATCGTGTTTGATGGGATTAAGAAGATTTTTGGATTTGGAAACTAATTCTACGAAAAAAATGCAAAAACGATTAAAGGAAAACTAAAAACGAAAGCTAAAAGTGATTAAAACCTAAAAACGAGAATGGGGTTCGAGACCCGTTCTTTTAAAAAAACAAAATTTTGCAAAAATAACCCTACAAATGCAAAAATAATTTTCATAGATGCAAAATGATAAAATAAAATTTTATCAAAAAGAATTATATTTTTTTGATTTTTATTTAATTTTTAATAATTAAAAAATAGTTTTAAAGAAAATAAATGATTAAAAATAGTAAACTTTTATGGAAAATGTTTTAAGAAAATTGTGGAGAATAGCTTAAGACGAGCAGAATCTATGAAAAATAAAATTGGGTAGCCAGCTTATTTGAAATAAGCAGGAATAAGCCGAAAATGCTTATAAACCAAAAAAGAAAAAAGTAACTATAAAGATTTAATAGAGCAAAATGTGAATGGATGGGCTATTGTAGCAAAGTGGTTAGTGTATATTTGTGGTGTGTTGTGTGTGCAAAGGGGGAGGTCCAGGGTTCGAGCCTGGGCCTCTTCTTTTTATAAAAACATTTTTTTAAAGAAAATTGAAATTTCATTAACTTAAGAAAAGGTTACAATGCAAGTATTAAAATGACAGATATTAAAAAGACAGTTAACTTAAAATGCAATATATTAAAAGATGGACAAACTTTGTTTACAAGCTTTTGACTTATATAAAAATTCAACCCCTTTACAATGAGGCTATACTATGCTATTTATACTGAAATCCTAATGTCTTAAGCTCTTCAAGTGTGTTAGTTATGTTTTCTCTATGGGGGAGATGTCCAAAGCAATCTTGGCCTTCAATTCTTTCTATGTGCCCAATCCTATCAATTTTATCCCTTTATTTCTTTGGCCAATAGGATTTTCAAGGATTACCAAAGTGGCAAGAGCCCATGTGGGGTGTAGTGTGATGGAGAGTGACAGTTTTGTTGGGTGGTGAATAGTAAACGGGGCGGGGGAGACAATGAACAGTATGTGGGGTTGTTTTGGTGGTAAATGAGGTTTATGTCTGTTTGTTTGAAGGTGCAAGGGAGGAGTTTTTATGTTTGGCAAATTTAACCCCTCAACATGTATATAGTTATAACACGTATAGTCCTTAGTGGGTGATACATCTTTGAGGTTCAGGAAGAACTGGCCCTCCAATGTTATATATGTATTTGCAGTTATGGTCCTTGTGGTGTATGATAAGTTTATGGAGTGTTGGCAATTTTAACCCCTAAGGGTGTATGGTGTTATTACACATACAGTCTATAAAGGACTTAACAGGAGTTAAGGTTAAACGGTGTTGGGCTAACAGGTTTTAAAAAAATGGAATTGGGCCTAGAGTTAGCAGATTAGGCCTTAAGTGTATATGGGCTTTTCGGACTTTAAGGGCTTATATTGTCTTCATATAATATACTAATGGGCTTATCCGGCCCATTAGATGGGTTCGGGTGGGCCCATTAAGTATTCATCGGTTACGGCTTCGGCTTTGACCGTTGACTTTGTCAGGGTTGACTTTGACTTTTGTTATTTTCATGCACTTCCATTCCATGCTTGGTTTTGTCGTTTTTGGCTAGATTTTCGTCCTTTTCTTGGATATCTGTTTCCTACATAATACAAATGAAAACATACAAATACAGTGTATTTTTGGTACGTTTTTGGTCCTTTAAGTCCGGTTTGAATGGAAAACGGTATGTGTAATTAAGCACATACCAAAATCCCCCATACTAAACTATTGCGTGTCCTCACGCAATGCTACAAGTAAGCACTTAGAAAACTAAGACTCTTAATCCCCCTCGACTAATTACCTCGAAAAGTAGCTAAGTATTCGTCAAGGGGAATAAAAGAATCAAAAGTTTTAAAAAGCCCTGTTTTACCATTTTTATTATTTATACTAACTACCACTAATATTTATGTATTTTTTCTTTTTCTAACATGTTTGACTTTCATTATTTTCATTTGGGATCATTGAACAAGACACATTTCAATCCTAAAATGCCCCAAAAAGGATAAATTTATCGTTCCCGACTTTTCACTTATTCCAAACCAAGCTTAAAACGAAATCACCGTTAAGTATAAGTTAAGATGCTAAGACTACTCATATTTGTAACTTGTGAACTTTTCACTCCCGACAATTATTATATATTAGGTGAATGTGCCATTTCGAATTTCAACCATGGATCAACGTTTTGCAAAAATCTATGCTTCACGTTCCACCCGAGAATAATGAATTTGAAGGCGAGATCATCCCAAGTAGCGACTTTCGTCTCGACTCATCCTAACTTTGCGGCTAAGTGACCAAGCTTTTGACACCTCACAGAGACTAGTATCGGGACTCACGGACCTTCGATTTCAAAGACTCTTAGGTTTCTCATAAATACATAGCTTATTTAGAAAAACTTAAATAAAAATAGTCTTAGTTCAAAAGCATATTTAAATTTAAGAAAAAGAGATTTTCCCTATATTTATTAATTCACATTTACTACACTTAATACAATTATTCATTCTTAAGGAAAATCTTGACTTTAGAAGGGCTGCATGCAAATAACGGTTGTTGTGAGCGCAAGCTGCCAGCAAAACTTTTATCAGCAACGTTCATAATTATTACTCATCACTTTTTTTACATATAATACCATGATATAGAGAAATTTTCGTTTTAGAAAATTTAAGTATAAATTTGAATTAAAAATTATTGATATAGACTATACTTCAAAAAAATTGTTGATTTAAGTTTAATTTTCAAAAAATAGCACGTATTATTAGTTCCGGTTAGAAGCTTATGGCAGATTACTTAAAATTAATATATAAAAACTATAAAAAATATAAACTATAAAAAATTTTTATTATTAATAAAATAAGGGAGAAAAAGCCACAAATTACACTCTTTGAGCTCTTAGATTTCCCAAATATCCTTGTTTTGCATCACACTCATATTAACTTATCATTTTTCATTCTTCGCGAATATTCGCAAATGCTTAGTCTAAAAAGTTAAGGAACAAAGCTAGTAGAGCTTCAACCACGCTCGATTCGAGTCAAAATTTTACTCTTATCTACGCAGCAGGAAAGTTAAAATTGTGACAAAACAACTTATTTTATTTTGTAAATAAATTTGAAATTTTTTCTTTTTTTTGAGCTTTATTTTCACAAATTTTGATGTAAAATTGGGCTTAGATGAAAACAACGACTGAGGCTTAATCAAATCGTAAGATCCCCTAATAAAACTTTAAACATTGTCCTTAATGTTTTAAGAAGGGTCTCTACGTAAATCCTAAGCCGTTTATTAAGTATGCTTAAAGATAAACGTTAGTCGATAAGATTTGGATATCGGATTCCCAAAATGAAGCTGAGGATGTGAAGCTCTTGTGATCGAAGGACAAAAACTACGAGCACGAGAGGCTTCAAAAAATCTGGGACCATCCTGGACATTACAAAACAAACAAAAACCAGAAAATGAATAAGGTGAGGTCTCACTAAAAACACTTATGCATTACTTCCATAATTATACTCGTGTATACTATGATAAGCATGAGTTGCCACCCACGAAGCGCTTGTTTTAGGTCACTTAGCTTGACCCAATCCCCCCATACTTGATCTTGTCAAGGGGGATAGAAGTGGAGACACGGAACATCCAAGACTTGGATGTCCTCTTGGTAAGAGCAAGGAAAAATCTCATGGGCTTTCATGAATTTGTTGACTTGAAAGCTTTAGGCCCTATGAGATAGCTCCAGGTGATGAGAGTTATGAAATCTTTTAGAAGTAAGAAAATTCCGGGGTGATAACTTCTTTTCTCATTTTCGGATGGAGACGAGAGTAAAGCTTCCTAGCACGGGAACTTCTTTGTGGAAAGGGAAAGTTCATAAGAGGAGAGTTTAAATTTCTAAGAATTAAAAAAGCATTAGTGGCGCTTCTATTACATCTTATCCGGTGTTGCAAAGTGGGTGACTTCAAGAGGTTTTCATGAATGAGTATACCTGGATTATAACATTATCTCGTTGGCGGTTGAAGACAATGCATCAAAACCTTTGAAAAATCCTCATGAACACTGAGTCATACTTGGGAAACTATGTTAAGGAAGAAATCACTTAATTCTAGGAGAAATCAAGTTCATCAATAGATTTAGTATCTTTGATTTTCTCTTCTTTGAAGTCAAAATGGATCATCATATGTGATTATCATTATCGGTCTCATGCTCAAAAAGATTATCATATAATCATCCCTTATTGGTGGGATGAGTACATCATAAGCATAATCATGGTGATCATCTCAGAAATGGGTATCATCAAAGATTGTCATCAGAGAATTTTCATCACGTATCGTCGAGAATAGAATCCCTATCCTTGATAAGATCATGGTTAGCAAAATACTCTAATTCTAGAAGATTCCACGGATTGGCATCAAAGGGAGATCATCATTTCCTGTGGAAATGTGATATGAGCGAGGTTCATCGACAATCTCCTCAAGAAAACTAGTCGTTAGTCTCAGAAATGTGTAGATATGTGGAAGAAGGGGGGTATGCCACTTAAAGAATTATGAAAAGGAGGGAAAAGAGATGAAGGATTACTATTTCCTGGTGGAAATGAATCACTTGCGAGATAAGCTTCAAATTCTTCCCAAATTAAATCACTTTCTTCGAGGGAAGTTAAGTGTGGGGGAAGAAGAAGAAGACTTGGTCTCGGGTTCCGAAATCAGAGTGGGATCTGCACTCGATTGATTATCATGATACGGAGGGAGATCCTTGGTTTTATCAAGATTTAGCAAATTTTCAATAATGTCTTTCTCCGGATCAAAGATATCATCATTAACTTCCAGTGAAGTTAATTCGGGATAAGAAGTGAGAGAAGAAGTGGGATTGCTACTTAGATGACTTGTTGCAAACAAATCTTCATGAATTTCCTCATGTGAAACATTGTAGACATCAATCTGTTGATGATCTTGATGAGTTTGTTTGAATAGTTGAAGTGTTCATTTCTCTTGTTTAAAGATTTGTCTTTCATTGACTTTCATGGAGAATCATTTCTTCTTCTATGATCATTAATCCAAAGCACGATCGTGATAAGAAAGGTCTTCATAAAATGAGAGGGACACGTGGATCGCTCTCATAATCAACAATGACAAAATCAGTGGGGAATGTGAACTTTCTAACCAGAACAAAGACATCTCTTGCAATTCCTTTCGGAGTGCAAATATCACGGTTAGCAAGTTCAAGAGTCATTTGGGTGGGAAATAAGCTCGGGTAATCCTAACTCTTTCCACACCGAGAGTGGCATCAAGTTTATGCTAGCACCTAGATCAGCTAAGGCTTTGCACTTGAGCTTACTAAAACCATATGGAATGAGAAATTTTCTAGGGTCACCTAGCTTTTTGGGAAGCTTCTTTAGGATAACCGCTAAGCAATTTTCATTAAGTGGTGTGTTTGCCAATTCAATAAGTTTCTCCTTGTTGGAAAGGAGAGACTTAAGCATCTTTTGGTACTTAGGATTAGAATCAAAGCATCGGCAAGAGAGATGTTGATGTGAAGTTGTTTAAACATTTGCCAAAACTTGTGTATTTGGACTTTATCTTTTTCTTTTTGTTTTTCTTGGTTCATTCTAGACGGATAAGGAATATGAGGGTAATGAGGATCCCTTATATAAATCACAAAGTTTCTTTGAGAAGGAGGTTTAGCTTTTTGGACTTGAGGAGGTGGGACCTTAATGGTATACTTCACCATGATTCGGGTCCGTTAAAGTCTCCTCTACACATTCATCCTCCTCCGGATTTATGAATGGAGGAGGCATGGGAACGGTAGGTCCATCAAGAACAAGACCACTTCGGGTGGTAATGGCTTTTAATTCACCCTTCGGGTTAGCAACGGTGTTGCTAGGAAGAGATCCCGTACCCAAAGTAGAAGCGGTGTTCATTTGAAAGAAACTAGCCATCATGTTCTTAAGCTCATTTGTTTGATTTGGCATTGAAGCTTGAATTAAATTTGCATTTCATTTCTTAACTCATTTTTCACATTGTTAATTTGAGTTTGCATGGCTTTCATGTTAACATCATTTATTTTCTTAAATTTTTCCAGCTCACTTAAAGGAACCTTTAATTTTGTTGAGCTGGAGTTGATTAATCTGGAATTTTGGCTGAAATTGTTTCCTCGTTATTTCTTAGGTTGGCTTAAGGTTTTGATTATTTTGCCATTCGGTTGAACAAAACCGGTGGTCTTGTTTGATTAACACACCTGGTGGAGATAATGGCTTTACCTGATTGTAGATACACTACTGCTGCAACGTATCCTTTGGATTTAATCCTGTTATTCGGGAAAATGTTTGCCATCGGGCGGCGAGACAATGATAATAATGCTGAGACCACGCAAGTTACCAAAATCTCCTAATCCGGATTTTACAGAAGAAGCTGAAGGTGGGGTAACTTGAAATTGTTTTTGAATAGCCGTCATAGTGATAGTCACAACACTCGTTTGCTGATTTACTGCATGAGTAAGTTTGGCTATATCGAAAGAAGAAGAATTACCATCACTTGATTTCACTTGAGAAACAATCGGGTTGTTTTGTGAATTGCGGACCTTAGATTTGTTTTCGATAATTGTCAACACATCTTGAGTAATTTGTCCAAAGATTGCCATCGGCGGCAGAATTCAAGGATGATTGGTGGGTCAAGGCTTGTAGAAAGTATCAAGTTGGTGCAATTCGGTGAAACCGTGATGAGGACAAGCACGAAGGAGATTTTTGTATCAGTCCCACGCCTCATGAAACGATTCATCAATCTTTTGTTGAAAATTAGAAATTTCATTTCGAATGTTTGTCGTTCTCGAGGGAGGGAAAAATTCATTAATGAATTTGGACACGAGATCATCCCAAGTGGTGATAGAACGGGGGGGTTCTTTTTTCAAGCCACCGGCGGGCTGCCCCCGCAAGAGAGAAAGGAAAAAGCATAAGCTTAATCGCATGATTCGGTACATCCTTGTATTTGATTGTGGTGGAAATTTTGTTGAACCAACAGATGTGATCATGAGGATTGTCTTTTTCAAGTCCGAAAAATTGGTCCGAAGTCATCATATTAATGAGACTGTGCTTGAGCTCGAAGTGCTCAGCGAACGAATTGCGTGGAACCACGGTTGATCCGCATAAACCTCTCGGTGGGTGCACGAAGCAATTCCGCCATAGTACGTTGATCGGCCATCGTAACTACGGGTGATTCTTCAAGAGCGAACGGTTTGACTCTTTGATTAGAACGTCTACGGTTATGACGTTTGGGGTTTGTGGTGGTTGGATTAGAAGAGGAATTACCAACGAGATTAGAAGAAGAACGAGTGCACATGCACTAAAAAGATTAACTCAGGATAAAGTATTTTTGGTTTTTCCAATTTATTTCTCAATTTTTATTAATGGACTAAACGAGAATAGAATAACTTAACCAATATCGGACAAGCTTCTTAGGTAGATCTTTAAAAGAAAAACACAAAGGAGCGGAGGAGTAGGAAAGCGCGAAGCTATTAAAAACCTTTCTTCTTTAGGGTCGTAGTTCCTCAGAACAACCCTCCTTATACCCCTCTTAGAGTTTGTTAAACTTTTAAAGGTGACCGTACGTCGCTAGTAACACAAAGGCAAGTTTTGAATCTTTTGTTCGGGAACTTATTATGATAATGCTCAAGATGCAAGTATTATATTGATGATGATTTTTATTTCTTGATTAAGGACAATTTTTTAGGTTTTTGATTTTTCTTGATTTTTTTTATCTTATACTAATACTAATAAAAGAAAATGAAAAATATTTTTGGGTTTTTTTATATATTTTTAAATAAAAGAAAATATTCACAAATGGGAACGAGAACTTCACAAGGGAAGGGTCTTCAAAAACTAATCTTCAAACGAAACGAGAATCGATTACACCTCCCCTGCAGCGGCGCCAAAAATGATAACTTTAAAACTAACCTTTTTGTATATATAAATTATAATAAATATAATAAATATATAAGGATTAATTTAAGATTTATATTGCTAGTCTAGTACGATATGTATTCGCTAGATTCATATTTGATTACTTTTATCCAAAGTAAGATCAAAAATCCCCCGGGTCGTTCTTCCCGTCGAGGTGCAAATGGAAAATCGAGAACGTTTGTGATAGAATGGCGTTTGACGGGATTAAGAGATTTTTGGCATTTTGGAAACTAATTCTACAAATAAAATGCAAAAACAATTAAAGGAAAAATAAAAACGAAAGCTAAAAGTGATTAAAACCTAAAAACGAGAACGGGGTTCGAGACCCATTCTTTTAAAAAAAACGAAATTTTGCAAAAATAACCTCAATGCAAAAATAATTTTCATAGATGCAAAATGATAAAATAACATTTTCTAAAAAAGAATTATATTTTTTTGATTTTTAATTAATTTTTAATAATTAAAAAATAGTTTTAAAGAAAATAAATGATTAAAAATAGTAAACTTTTATGGAAGATTCTAAAAAAATTGTGGAAAATAGCTTAAGATGAGCAGAATCTATTGAAAATAAATTTGGGTAGCACCAGCTTATTTAAAAATATGCTGGATAAGCAAAAATGCTTATAATACCAAAAGGAAAAAGTAAACTATAAAAGATTTATTTTTGTTGTGATTTTTGATTTTTTTAGGACGATATTTAAAACAGGCTTTTGTATAAGCTGTTAATGACTTAAAAGCTTTTACAAGAGCTTAACAATGGTGTGTAAAAGACAAGTAAACTTAAATGACAATGTTTAAGGAAAATTGAAATTTCATTAACTTAAGAAAAGGTTACAATGCAAGTATTAAAATGACAGATATTAAAAAGACAGTTAACTTAAAATGCAATATATTAAAAGATGGACAAACTTTGTTTACAAGCTTTTTAACTTATATAAAAATTCGACACCACTACAATGAGGCTATACTATGCTATTTATACTAAAACCCTAATGTCTTGAGCTCTTCATGTGTGTTTGTTTTGTTTTCTCTGTGAGGGAGATGTCCAAAGCAATCTTGGCCTTTAATTCTTTCTTTGTGCCCAATCCCATCAATCTTGTCCCTTCATTTCTTTGGCCAATAGGATTTTCAAGGATTGCCAAAGTGGCAAGAGCCCATGTGGGGTATGGGGTGATGGAGAGTAACAGTTTTGTTGGTTGGTGAACAGTAAACGAGGCAGGGGAGACAATGAACAGTGTGTGGGGTTGTTTTGGCGGTAAATAGGGTTTATGTCTGTTTGATTGAAGGTGCAGGGGAGGAGTTTTTGTGTTTGGCAAATTTAACCCCTCAACATGTATATAGTTATAACACGTATAGTCCTTAGTGGGTGATACATCTTTGAGGTTCAGGCAGAATTGGCCCTCCAATGTTATACATGTGTTTGCAGTTATGGTCCTTGTGGTGTATGGAAACTTTGGAGGACTTGACACAGTTAGTCCCTTAGTGTGTTATGTTATATTGCAAGGTTAGTCCGTGGGGCTAACGACAGTCAAGTGTAAAAGGAATAAAGGACTTAACGACAGTTATGTATGTAATGGGCTTATGCATAAGGCTTGGGCCGGTTATTAATTAAATGGATTTTGGGCCCATTGGTCTTCATATGTATAAATGGGTTGACCCGACCCATTAGATGGGTACGGGTGGGCCCATTTAACATTTCTTTGGATTTGACTTCGGCTTTGACCGTTGACTTTCGGGGTTTCCACGCTTTACCATTCCGTGCTCGATTTTGTCCGTTTTTGCTTGATTTTTCGTCCTTTTCTCAGATATCCGTTTCCTGCACAATATAAATGAAAACATACAAATACAAAGTATTTTTGGTACGTTTTTGGTCATTTAAGTCCGGTTTTAAAGGTCAAAGGTATGTGTAATTAAGCACATACCAGTATTCACACGAGTATGTCTCGTATTGGTGCTATGGAGGTTGGTTGAAGAAGTTGGGTGTTTCATTATAAGAATAAGGATTTGGGTCATAGACAAACTCATTTCCGGATCCTACACTGCTACAGCTAGGACAATTTCCACCATTAAACGGACCTCCACACCACGATCAACCAAAATGGTTATACGAAGACATGTCGAATAATTAAACGGATAAGAGGATAAAGAAGATAAGAATTAAATGAAATAAGATGATAAATGAGAATATTTTTATTTTGGATTTTTATAAAGAAAATAAAAGTGAAATAAAAATATTTTTGGTATTTTTAATATTTGTATAAAAGAAAAATAAAATAAAAAATAAAATAAAATTTTATTGACGAAAATAAACTTTCACAAAAATCGAAATCCAAGTGAAAGGGTCACCAAGGCACTAACTCGAAACACCAACGCAAAAATCGTACAACTTTCCCCGACAACGGTGCCATTTTGATAAACGTCAAAAGCGTGTCGAAGTAATCTTCAAGTATTTCCCGTTAGATGTAAAAATTACTTTAGAAAAAGTAATAATTAATCTTTCGGATGTCGTATCTACGAAGAGAATTGAATTGAGATTCGCGTTAATGTTTTTCATTTGATGCTTGATTATCTTTTTGTTTTGGTTTTTGTATTTATACTAATTAAAATAATAAACTAAATTAATACTAAATAATAAGCAAAGCAAATAGATCTAAGATATATATAAAACGGATATGCTTGTCAAGTGAGGTGTTCGGATCTTTAAGTGTGTAAGTAAGTTTCTTATCGATGAATCAACACCCGTCTAAATAATTATCTTCTCACAATGTTGGTTTTTATTGAAAACAATTTTTATCAAGATACTAATTATTAGATTAATGCCTAATTACTCTTACGGCTTTTTCCCGTTCGAATAACCAAAACACTAATCTAAATAATCCAAAATTATTAATCAATAATCATTTTTTATTTCCACACTTAATTCACCAAATACACTCACTTAACAAGCAAAATAAAACTACTCACTAATTATCATAACTAAACTAGCATAAACAAACATAATCGATTAAGCTAAATGATCAAAAAGATATATAAGACGAATATGCTTGCTAAGTGACATGAAAAGATCCTTAAGTGTGAATTAGTTTTTAATGACGAATTACTACCCGTAAAAAGATTATTTTCTCACAACGTTGGTTTTTAATGAAAATAATTTCTTATAAAGGTATTAATCACTAGATTTGATGTTTGATTATTTCTCTAGATTTTTCCCTTCAAAATAATCAAATAAGAAATCTAAATAATCCAAAAACTATTAATCAAAAATCCCTTTTTAAATCCACACTTATTTCACTAATCACAATCACTTAACAAGCATAAAAAAACTGCTCACTACGCATACTAATTAAGCTAGCAATAGCAATCAAATTAACAAGCATAAACATTTTTAAACTAAATAATAAACTACAACTACTAATGAAAGACAAGGAAAAGAAAGAAGAACCCGATTGAAGAAAACAGAGACGAATTTAAACCACCTGATCTTATAAACTTAATTAAAACTAAAGATTAAAACTTTATTAGTTTTATATATAACTAATTAGCTAGTAAAGTTATGAACTTTATTCACTAATTAGCTAAATAAAACCATAAAAAGCTTGAAAGTTTAGTAGTAAAATAAGCTTATAAGACCCATAAGCTCTTTGCCTAAGTGTTGGATCGATTCCATCAACATTAAAACAAACAAGGATTAAGATGAACCATAGAATAAGCTATAAGCTAATAGAATAATATTTATCTAATAAGCTACTAAAAAGATGAAAACTTTAGATCTAAATCTACCCGAAACCTAGGTGTTCATCTCCAAAAAGCGAACGGAAATCAGGTATATTTAATGTTGGAAACACAAAAAGTATCGGTCACTTCCAAGTTGTAATAGTCTTAGCTCGTAGTTTATGTAATGATTAGATTAGTAATCTAGTCCGGCCCAAGACCCATGGGAAGCCCATCATAACCCATGGGCCGGCCTATAGGACCTATATAAACCCTCTCCTAGCCTTGGAGAGGGGTTGGTTGTTCCATTTGTTACATTTCATCTTAATAAACTTCATCCATTTTCCATCCATTCTCTCTCTAACATCACAACCCACATCTCACTCTTGTTCTTGGTTTGATCATAAGATTACATGTATCTTCAATTGGTATCAGAGCCATGGAGTGGTGCGTTTAGTTTTTGTGTTTGATTCGTGTTCAAAAACCTTTACAAAGAGCAAAATAGTGATTCAAAATTTTTAGGCTTAAAAACCTTAAAGTTTTCATTTTTATTGTTCCTATAGGGTTAGTAACACTAGTTGTACAAGAATTTCTTGCTAAAAACCATTAAAAATGTGTCTTTTTGAGTTTTGAAAATTTGAGTTTCGTAGTAGTTGGGACCGAACGAGTAAGCCGAACAAGTCAACCGAACTTGATAACCGATCGAGATCACCGAACTAGAATATTCTAGTTTGAACCGAACGAGCTTTACTCAAGTTGGAACCGAACGAGTCCTTTACTTTGAACCGAACAAGAGGAATCGAACTAGTGTCAACCGAACAAGCAGGACCGAACAAGTAGGACCGAACTAGTAAACTTTGTCAATCGAACTAGTGACAACCGAACTAGCATGACCGAACGAGTAAGACCGAACTAGTAAACTTTTTCAATCGAACTAGTAACAACCGAACTAGCAGGACCGAACGAGTAGGACCAAACTAGTAAACTTTGTCAACCGAACTAGTGAAACCAATTTAAGTTTAAAACTTAACAACTCGTTTTCAAAATTATACGGT
>BQNB010140829.1:3824-17357 GCA_026074375.1 Tanacetum coccineum | reverse complement strand
AGTAATCAATGCCCGAGTAAAATAAATTATCCGTTGTTAGGAACAGTTGTCTTTCAGACGACAATCTTTCCTTCAAATGAGAATCGGGTTGCAATTTGAAGTAATTGCAAGCCGTAGTCATTTGGAATTACAAAATGGCTGTGCTCAAATCCTTTGGAATTACAAATTTGAAGTAATTGCAAGCCATTTTGTAATTCCAAATGTCTGGGTTGCAATTTGAGCACAGCATCCAGACATTGCAATGTATTCCGCCTCTGTTGTTGAGATGGCCGTGCTTCTTTGCTTCTTTGATGACCAGCTAACCAATCTATCTCCAAGAAACTGAGCACTTCCCGATGTACTTCTTCTCGAATCCTGACATCCCGCATGATTCGCATCTGCATAAGCTGTTAGTGACATAGCATTGTCCTTCGGATACCAAAGACCCATGTTAATGGTTCCTTTTAGGTACCGAAAGATACGTTTGATTGCTTCAAGGTGCTTTTTGGTAGGCTTAGCCTGATATCTAGCACACATGCACACAGCGAATACAAGGTCTGGTCTACTAGCTGTAAGGTAGATTAGGGAGCCAACCTGGTATTCATCAAATTCAATGGTTCATTCCTTCAGAGCCACTGTTTTTAGAAGCATCCTAACCTTGTTCGTCACCAACATTTAGAATTTCAGTATCAGTCTCACTGTTTATCTTTTCTGAATTACCACCAGATTCAGCATCTGCATGAGATAGAGTTTCACGAACCATCTTTGTGGATGTAGCATCCTCAGGATGTACAGAAGGTCCAGTAGTTTCATCCTGAGATGCTATAATCCACCTCTGGAACATGCATTAATCCATGGTACATTGTTTCTTTGGCTTGTGTAGTTCTAGAAGTGACTTTGCAGCTTGTACATCTGTAGCACTGCCTTTCCCCTTAACTTCAACTACTGGGAGTTTTCTGGTGGTCTATGGAGCAGGTTCACGAATAGCCACTCTGTTAACATGTGCTTGACCATATGCCTAAGAGACTTCCAAGCTCATTTGAGTACCTTGTTATAGATTGTACTCATAATCATCCATATGAGGTTCAGGAGCCGGTTGAACTTCATCTTCATCAACCAGTTTAAAGGAACTCTTCTCCTTGTGAATGTTATGTCCGTTTTACCAGCTGGAGGTGACTCGAATGGGTGAGCTGAGTCTGTAGGAGTGACATTTAAGGTCTTCCGAAGAAGCTCATCACTTAGAGTAAGCCAGTGCTCATTGACTTGAAAGCTATAAACCCCAGTCTTTACATCATGAGTCAGAGTATTCCAGAATAGCTGAATATAGATAGAAGGGACATTTGCTGATGTAGTGAATGCCCTAACAAAGTTTGTGTTCTGACGAATATCAACTGAAATGCGGAAGGTAGGATTCTTTTGCAACATCTGTAGATCCAAGAGAAGGTTTCCCTTTCTAATCTGTAACCACTCCGAGCAATGAAGGATCTGTTCATCTCTTCTTTTTCACATCTCTTTCACATTCGATCGTTTCATACACATTGAGAGACCAAGTTTCACATTGAGAGACCAAGTTTAACCGTGTTGATCACATTAGATTCACTATTCTCCCCTTCAAAAATTGCACATGTGATTGCCATTTTTGATCTAGTGAATTAGAATACCAGCTGATCTACGTTGATCCACTTAACGACTGAACGAGCATGGAAAAAATATGAAACTTGTTGATGAGAATGATCATTCTCTTCTGTTCAAGATAAAGCGCACTGAAGCGTACACCTTTCTTCTCTTTAAGGAACGGGGCCTGAAGAGATGCCAGCAGACGCCTTTGTGACATTTGAGAAACTAGGTTTGAACTGATTTGTTTAAACGTCTTTTGACAATGAAGACCGAGGCTTGAACTGCTGTGTTCAAACATCTTAAGACATTGAGGAGCGAGGCCTGAACTGATTTGAGCAGACATCATTTGATGAAGAACGAGGCTTGAACTGTTTTGTCCAAACATCATTTTAGGCTCGGGTCCTGAACTGATGCGTACAGGAGCCATTTATTCCTCTAAATCGAGTTTTGAACAGCCTGAGTCCAGATACCAAAGGATGATCTGTACCACCTGCATTTGAAAACAGTCGAATTTGGAGGGTTTGGAATTTCGGATCCCCAATTTGTGTTGGGGTCCTGTTGGTTAGCTGACACAGTAGTACATGTCACAGGAAGCCTAGTTAAAGGGCACAGTTCTCCTAAGGCAAATTTCTTTCCTGTGGGTCTCCATTGATAACCACAATTAAGTTTTCCTGAGGTGAATTTCTTTCCTGTGGGTCTCCATTGATAACCAACATTAGCAAATAGTTTGCCCGTTGCTTTCCAAACCTGCTTGGTCTTGTTCAAACTGTTATCAGACAGTTTGCCTTTTGGTTTCCAAATCTGCTTCCCTTTATTCAAGACAATTTTAACAGTGGGGGTAGCATTCACAGAATTCAAGATATTAACAACACACATTTTATGACTTGCAGAGATTAAACATTTGTTACATGTTTTGCACACAGATTCAGAATTCGAATTAATTACAACACGCTTAGAGCTAATGCTAGAATCAACCCGATTCACTTTAGTCTTAGCAGGCATGATCCTATTTTTCTTTGTATTGCTTCTAGGCTTTGATCCGCTTGCTTCAGTGGAAGTGTTTACTCTTGTAGAATGAATCACAGGGACATTAGTCTGTTGAACTTTCTGGTGCACTTCGTGTTTCTGTATGTTACTAGATGAATTTCCTGGTTTATCATTAAAAGTTGCTTTCTTTTTCCTAGTTACAGGGGTAGAGGGAGCCTTGTTGTCTCTTTCATTGAAACTTTTTGGGCAAGTGCCAATCACATATTGTTCTAGTTAAAGGGACGCAGAAGGAGCCTTGCTATCTCTTTCGGTGAATTCTTTTGGGCAAGTGCCGAATAACTATTCTACCAATTCCTGAGAAAGCTTAGTGTATTGACAAAATTAGTTAAGTACTTTTTCCAAGTGTTTTACTACTCTAGTTCCTCTATAATCTCCCTAACTGTTTCTACACTCGCCTGAAGATGGGTGATTTAGGGTATATGAGCATTCTATTGTTTCGTAATGTCGTAGTGTGGGGGGTAATGATGGTGGGGGGGGAGGGGTGTGTGAAAAATATGGGTGATTCATCTTGGGACATACATATCCAGGAGCTTGTACATTTGTGTTTTGGACAGAACTTCTAGCTAGGCTATTTCATAATTGCCTTCTAATTGAGCCTTTAGATCCTCAATCTGTGTTATCAAAGGAAGATGTCCTTTGCATTTGTGCTAGTCGCGCGGGATCTTACTAGACTCAACATGTCTTGTAATGCTGGCTGAACTTTTCTATTTCTGCTACGTAAACGCACATTCTGTTCAAGAAGTTGTAAGGTGACTCGTTTTAGTATTATAAGGCTCAAACGTACTGTCTTCACATTAGAGTCGAGAACTTTAAAGTCACTTATCAAGTCTGTCCTTTTCTTGAAGTGTTGTTCCAGATTCTTGATCTTAAAGACTGAGTAAAATCAGGTGCTTCCTGTGGATGCTTGTGATTTTTTATTATCAAAACTTTCTCGAAGATATTTTTTCTTTAAATTGCAATTTAGGTATTCCCTTTTCATGTTTTGAAATTGTTTTGACTCTTATGAACTTTAGAATCCTACAGCTTCAAGATACTTGGACAATGTGATTTTTCCACATCAAACAACAGGTTGATTCGACAAACAATAGCAATCAGATTCTCATTTTCATTGAGAAGGTTTTTCTTTTCAATTTCAGCACATTGCTTGTCATGACATTCTGATCTCACTCATATGTCATTTGATCAATAATTTCTTCCTTACTTGTAACTTCTTTAAAGTGGGCCGTTTTAACTCCGTCAAAGTGTTCTTTAATAAGTTTTGAATAATGGAATAACTTCAGTGAAGGTTAACATCTTTTGTCTTTGCTCAAAACCTCTTTCCCTTCTGTTACACCTGGTTGGGGTGATTCTCTTTTTGCACAGTTTTGTTCGAATTCCGTTACTAAAAAGCTGTGTGTGTGAGTACAGAAGATTAATCTGCACTTGACTTTTAGTTGAGAACTATAGGGACAATCTTGAAGGAGTATTGGCGTGCGCTTACATGTCAATGCTGAAAGTGGTTTTGGAACTGATGGTCTCAGCCGTTTACTGTATTATTATCTATGGAACCAAAATGTATGTTCTGGGGTCAGATTCTGTGTGGAGCAAGGTTTCAAGTGGTTCTCCTTCGAGTATCTAGGGGGCAATCCTAACTTTATTTTCCACACATTGTGGGTTTGAATTTTCTCCTTCATTCTTTTACTAGTTTATCTCAGCCATATCACGAGTGTCCTCTGGATGTCTTATGCAACAACAGGACGTGCATGTATTGGACATGACTAATTCATGACCATTATTTTAAGAGAGCTGGTTGAACTTGCATTTGCACGGCGTGAGAAATAAGGCGTTTTCGTAGCTTTATCACTACCTTCGTTCATTTTATCATTAAATGTTTTTGGTTTACATATCATGTGAAATGTTTTGTATAGATTGATATTTGTTTGTATTATTCTATCTTAACCTTTTTTTTAGCTTTTAATGTCTCTAAAAATCTTTAAGGAATTTGTATATCTTTTTGCTTTAAAATCCCTTTTTAAATGATCGCTTCTTCCCTACACTATCTTAGGTTGGGTCAAGAGTTGAACGCGTTGCATTTGTGCAGAATGATAATTTCCGATTTTAACGAAGTTTCTTTTCGATTTCGGTCAGAGATAATTATTCTCATTTGTTCATCAATCTTTCGTTATCTATAAGTTATTCAAACTTAGCCCGTTGTTCATCAAAACTGACCCAGTTCTTATTTCTTGCAAGTGTCAGAAGTCAATGTGTCATTATACTTTAAACCTGCTTATTTGCTGAACTACTTTGTACACCTATTCATGCAGTTCATCGAGAATAGACATATAATGCATCATTTCGTACAGAAGATAATTACTTGGACAACTTGTTCTTCGTTGTATTGTCTTCCAACATACTGAGCTTACGCGATTAATAATATTATAACTCGTTATAGTCAAATCTCAAGTCAACAACGGTGTTGTGTTATTACATCGTTGATCTCGTGTACTTCCTGATACTCATCATTTGATGTAACAAAGGTACTCATGATCTTGTACATCATAACAGAGTATTAAAGCATTATGTTGGCCCGGGCTTCATCGTAGATAGATCTTCTGATGAGAGATATTGCATGACCATGGTTCTGTGTGGTGGGAAAGAGCCATCATCTACTTCTGATGAAAGTCGAATGCATCCATTGATCAGCTTTCAATGACAATTGTTCCTCATGAGTGCCAACTCATCACATCTTCATTAAAATTGGTGACCGTTCTCCTGCAAAATACAACAATTGCTCTTCATTCCAGTACTAGCACCATCCATCACTGACGCATGCAATAAGCCAGCATCTTGTCTGTGAGTAGTCTGAATCTGAGGACGCTTTGGTCGTGGACATTCTCGTGCTATGTGCCACGATTCCTTTGCAGTGTGCACAGTATGGGTTTAGACATTGACCCGGATTCACATTTCCTCGCTGTTTGACGGTCCAGCATTCCTAGCTTCAACATTTCCTCTTGCACTTGTCCTTGATATGGTACTTCCTTGATTTATTTCGCATTGTATCTACCTCGAAACATTACGAAAAAACAACTCTGTCGTCTTGATGTAGGCTTTCGTTCCTTGCTGTTGAGGAAGTCGGTGTTTAATTGTTCATTTGAGGAAGATGTGCTTTGAATGATTTATTGAGGTGGGCAAGTGTGTTGGTTAGGCTTTCAATCAAGTTATCCGTTGAAGTGCTTCCTGTGTCCATTTGACAGTTATCAACAATTGATGGTTGATTTGAGGATTGTGGAGACTCAGATGATTGTGTTGGATACTTCTGATTTGATGCATTAGACACTAGTGCCAAGGGGTCATCAGTAGGTTGAATGAACCTTTCCATCATCATTCTGTTCTCATTTGCATGTACCTCATGTTGCTTCAAGTAGGCATACAACTGATCAAAAGTAGACTCTTTCAACCTCTGTTTAGTTTGACGTCCAGTAATGAATCTACTCCATTCAGGTAAATGTGTCACAATATTTGAGTTAAGCTGCATTCTGGTCATGGTCATATTGATTTGTTTCTTCTGTCGGTAATGAGCTCTCGAAAAACCTTACATAGGAAAACATGAATGGTATCTCCTTTGATTTGATAGAAGCGTTCAAATTCATCGTATAATTGTGATTCCCTGTCATCCTTTGTTAACTTAGAAACTTCCAGAATCTCTTCACATTGTCCCAAATGTCTTTGGCTGTCAGTGTTATGGTGAGGATGTGTGTTGTTGTCTTTTGGTTATTACATTGCAAGTAAAGATATTCGTAGCAGAATGTAGCTTTATTCTTTCATTTTTTTAGCTGAAAGGTTTGTTAAGAACTCTAGCATGTTCTGGCCTAGTAGAACGTGCTCCTCAGCTTTTCTTCAAGCTATTCTTTCATAGGCATGGAGTTTTATGAACGTCTCCCATTGATATGGACCTTCAGTACTTCTGATTTCATATGTATACTCTACATTATTTTTCCAAGGCAATACAGAAAGCGTTTGGTGCCAAGATTCGAATCAGTATGTTCTGTCAGCTTTGGTGGGCGTGTATCAGAACCGGCATAACCAAATTATCTTCTGACATTAATTAGATCTTCTTGAGTATTGGTTTTGAATGCATTTAAACGTTCACGGATTTTACAAGGTCTAAGATTTTAATACCGATATGGGAAGATTTACGGGATTTTACAAAATCAATAGAAAATCGTAAATGAATAATTGTTTGTGATTTTTGGTTTGTTGTTTGTTTGAAATTTGGCGCAGTTGATTATGAAAGAAAAGATAAATTTTACCCTTTTACAAATAATCTATATTTGATGTAAAAATAAGCTAAAAAGGCTCAAAGAAAAAATTATATTTTTCTTAATTTTCCCGCCAAAAAAGTTGTCGCTAAAATGGTGTCGACCGAAATTATTTTTACTAATACCAAAATTTGAATTTGATGTAAAAAATAAGTTAAAAGGCTATATAGAAAAAAGTATTCACAATAATCTTAAATTTCGTGCGACTTCGCAAAAAAGTGTTCGCTAAAAGGATGGGTGTCGTTTGGATTTGTTTCTATCAAATCGCCGTGTTTTCTATCACAACGCTGGGTAATGTTTCTATCAAACGTCGCTTTCAAATCAACCAAACGGCCGCCTTCCTATTGGATTGAGCAAACAAGCTGCCTACAGGGCAACTCGCCGCCAAGATTTACTATGGCAATTACCGTCGTGGTTTGGATGAAGTAACTCGCTAACTAGTTTTGGTAACTCGCTGGAGCATATAATAATCAATGCGCCGTGAGCCTACTCATGACAATATAAACTAAGCAACCTCGCCTTTTATCTGTGGAGAAACTCAGCTGCATATAATCTTAGCAACTCGCGTGTGTTTTAGCAACTCGCGTACCTTTTAACCACATCGCCGGCTATATTTTCAGGCAAACTCGCCTACTATCTTGTGTATACAGACGAGAAAAAGTAACTCGCACCAATTTAAAACAAACCATCGCGAATATAATTATAAAAATTAAGCACTCGCTCTTGAATTTTGCAACTCGCCTTGACTTTTTCCTTAAAGTTCCGGATATGGTCCCTACCTTTTGTCAAACTGCGGCTAGAAAATGATCATTTTATTATAACCAACTCTTTCGAGAACACTTGGTAGAATTAAGCAAATAAGCCATATTATCTTTTTAACACGAATCAAGCTTAATCATGCAATACTAAGATGGTGTATGTAGATTAACCTTCAATAACATGTATTTCTTCGTGGTTTGGATCACTAAAAAACGAGCAACCCTCCACGAAGAACATCAAACTTATAACCTTATAAATAGAACTAGGAGCTTGTCTTAACCCACTTGAAAATTGTTCATAATATAACCTTTTTGATGTGTAGAAACAAAGGAGATCAAGATTAACAAAAAAAATAAGCCAAAATCAAAAATGACGCAGTGGGCTTTTTTGCGTTACAAATACGACGAATTTAAGCTTAATCAACCTAGAATCAATTCACGAATTAACCTGCTCTGATACCAAATTGTAGGGAACGTTTAATCTTAACCAGGTGATGATCTTGTGATTGGCCGAGTAATGTTTCTAGAGAGAGAAACACATGAGAGAGATTTTCTAGTGAGAGAAAATGTGTTTAATAAGAAAAGAGAAAATGACTAGCTTGCCTCTTCCAAAGTTGGAAGAGGCTTATATAGTTTTTACAAAATACCGGGTATTAGTACCCAGCTTAAAACCGAAAGACATACGATTACCTATTAAACTACAAACTATTATAAACAATAAATATACGGGGTGACCGAGTCTTTTACTCATATCTAACAGAAGTTAACCATAAAAAGACAAAAACCCACAATTACCATTTAAGGCCCTCAACTTTACAAAAGTTACACAAATGGTCCCTAAGCCTAAATGGGCCATACCCGGATCCAAAAGCCCATTACCCTAGCCCAACCCCTTTTTATAAAACCACAAGGGCCAATATTTCCATTTTCCAAAATCCCTTTTACCTTATACTTTTATAAACCAAAGACAAGGACTAAATTTGCCACCACCCCAAAGTTCAAACCTAAATTACCCGTTTATAGTTAAAAAGGGCGCGAAACCATTTCACTATTCACCCGTCTCACCCTTTTTTACCACCAGGGTTTTAAAACAAAGGGCTTTTCAAATTATAGGTCAATGATGACAATTCATGGAACAATGAACTCAATGGCAGGGTTTAATTTAATTTTGTCAAATCAAGGGCTCTTATTGATCAATTAGCAGCAAAGCCAAGTGGGCTATGGAAGAACGCACAAGGAGACTGTGGGTTTTACTCTTAGATTCACTCAAAGATGTAGCACAAGCTGTTCCATCAAGAATGACAGCTTGGCAATCCTGAGTGTCAAACTTGATCCACCGGATGATGATCATTGATCCAATGAGTGTGAAAATTGAGGGTAAGAAATAGAGGAGCAATCCCTTGGAGTGTCCCACACTTGTTCCCCACTTGATCCTGACGGACTAGAAGTTCTAACGGCTATAATAGGCCCTCATTCCACAATGGTTATATTCTTTTCCCAGTTTTAGGTGTAGTAGTTGGAATGAATCTAGTTTTTGTTAAATGTATTTTCCTTTTAATAAAGCTAATTGTATTTTCTTTATATTCAAGTTTTGTAATCTGTTTTTTGAAGTTTATGAAATCATCAGTTTAGTTTTAATCATAAGTTTTTACTAACAAAGTACTATAAGTCAAAAGTTTGATATGTTCTAATAAGACTAATAGCTCTCATCAGTCTCTAAAGCTGGTGGATTGAGCTAAACATATTTTTTAAATTTACTTAAATATTAAAAAAAAGTTAAAAACCTTGCTTATGGATATGAGCTTTTGGAAGGGAGGCCATTATGGGAAAGGGTCTCCAAGACTTAACTGGCTTATAAGATTAAGCCAGAGTTGTAGAAAAGCTATTAGTGCATACTTGTGGCATTGTTAAGTCTAGGCAAGGTGGAAGTTTTCTCACGTTACTTTCAAAATTTTAATTACAAGTTTAAATAATTAGCTTAATAATTTCTTATTTAGATTACGATTTGCTTAATTCTCAAATATTATAAAGCGTATTAGTGCTTAATCCTCTTTAATAGTGCTTATTAGATTAGTTTAATCATCTGTTTTTGCTTAATTTAGTATAAATCTTATTATAGCTTTATTTGTTTTTAAATCTGCAAAAAACCAAAAAAAAAATAGTAGTATAACTTGTGGATCTTAAGTTTTAGCTAAAATCAGTTGTTAATTCATGTTTGTTATGCTTATTATTAGCTATTAGATATCTGGTAGTGATAATTTGTTCAATAGTTTTCATTTCATAAGCTCTTTCAATTCTGTCAATAGAATAAGGGGTGTTTGGTTTAACACATTTTGACCTTAAATAGTCAAAGTAACTAGTGTCCATTGCTTGAGATAGTTTAAGGATTAGTTTAAATCATTAGAGAAGTAATTTTTAGAAGTTAGTTTGAAAAAATTGATAAAGTTTGAGGCTTATTCTTGTTGTCTCAGCACAGGGGAATTTTACTTGTGATTTCACTTGTGAAATCTTGATCTAAGCTCTCTAAGGCTTAGAATTTGTTTGCTTAAAGGTTTCTACACTTCCAGTAAGTGTATTAAGGTGCAGGGTAACCAAATTGGTTACTTGCATTTAGGCTTTGAACTCTTGCCAAGTGCATCAGTAATAACAGCAGTTTAGTTACTGCTGTCTCTTTTTTAGGTTTCATTTTTTAGCTAGTAATTTTAGGATTTAGGCTTCTACATTTCAAGTTAATTAAAGATTAGCATAGTTACGGTAGAGTACAACCTTAGTTTTCTAATTCCTAGATTATATCCTAAGTGACATTTTGTCTTAAAAGTCTACAAAAGGCCAAAAGAGAAAAATAAGTAGTTTAAATTATTTTCTTCATTAGCGCTTAATTTAGTAGTTCATTTGAAAAATGAATAATAGGTTTCCATGGGATTTACTTGTTAGTTATTCTTCAAAAGATTAGTTCGAATTGGCTTCTTATTTAGTTTTGAGCTTAAACTGATTTTGAGCTCTTTGTTTTCTGTGCCTTAGTTTACTTTTTGATTTTAATTTCAGCTAGGTTTATGTATTTGTTGTTTGAGTTGCTATCCTTTTCTAGTTTGTAAGCATTATTAGATTCTAGATCAGTTTTTAGTTTGCTATTTGAGCTAAATTTGAGTTTGTGTATGACAATTTTTAGAGAAGGCTTATTGCAAAAATAAGCTCCAAAGCCCACTTTCTGAGTCTGAAATATATAAGCTCTTAGATAAGCTCATTTTTTAAGTTTTTGCTATAAAGTCACATTTATTAAAGTTGTTTTAAAAAGCTTTTTCTACAAGCTTGTGTTTTTAGTTTTTAAAAAAAAGTAAAAAATAAAAAATTGGCAAAAAGGGGTGTTTGCCTGCCTCGAACCCACGACCTAACATTCAACAACCATACGTCTTAACACTTTGCTACAATAGCTAGCCATTAACCTTTCTCGCACATTTATGCTTATCAGTCATTTTTGCCCTTTATAAGTCAAATAAGCTGTCAAGCTTATTTCGTGGCTATTTTATAAGCTACGATTCGGGCTTTTTTTCTAGGGTCATATAGCATAAGCTATTTTCTGTATTTTTTCTAGAATTTTTACTAAAGTTTTAGTATTTTTAATCTTTTATTTTTTTTTAAAACTTTTAAAAAATTCATTTAAAAATAAAACATTAAATCAGATAAAAATAAAAATCTCTTAAGTGATGTGATGAGAGCTAGAAGATGATTTGTGTATTTCCAAACTTCTTTCTTTAATAAAAGACAATTCTCTTAATGATAAAGGAAAAGGTGTTCAAGCCAATATGACAGGTATTATTTTTAATAATAATAAATTTTTCAATAAAAATTAAAAAATTTAATAAGTTTTTAAAATCAAATTTTGGTACTAGGTCTGCTCTTGAGCATACTGGTATTATTTTTGATTCAGGGGCTAATCAGCACTTGACTTATACTGATAAAAATTTAGTTAATGTTATTGATATTTTCTATCTTAGAATCAGGGTTTCTCATCCTAATGGAACAGAAGCTTTGATCACTAAGGTGGGAAATCTCAAACTAACTTTTTAACTCTATATGATGTATTAGTTGTTCCTGAATATTCTGTCACTCTTGTTTTTGTTCATAAGGTGGCTAGAGACAATAAGTTTATTGTTGGGTTTGATGAGTCCAAATGTTTCCTTATGGCTCAAGATTTGATGGATGTGAAATTAATGGGGATTGGTAAACAAGTTAATGGATTGTATTATTTTAATAGTCAGGAAGGTAATCTGTTTAAGAATAATGTTCCTTCTTCTCTTAATACCAAACTCAATTGGCATAATAGACTTGGTCATCCCTCAGATCAAGTCTTAACTATTTTAAAAAATGATTTGTTTTTTGAAAATATTATCAATAATAATATACCTTGTGACATTTGTCAAAAGGCTAAATAAACTAGAGAGCCCTTTCCATTGAGTGAGCACAAGTCCACTGTTCTTAGTGAACTTGTGCATCTTGACCTCTAGGGGCCTTACAAGGTTGAGAGTAAGGAAGGTCGTAGGTATTTTTTGACCATTGTTGATGACTTCACCGGGGCTATTTGGGTTTATTTGCTTAACTTTCAATTGAGGTATTATCATAAATAAGTTCCGGTGAACTTGAAAAGTTCCCAAATCGAACTAAATATTCAAAAACTTGCCATTTGTGTCACTTACGAAGTACGGCTCACCTTAAAAAGAAATTTTTAAGAGCTACCGTTAATTAAGTTGATTATTTGGTTTGAAGTTGTCTTTCGTGTATCCGTTTAAAATAGATTGTTAAAAAAATCAAAAAAAATTCAAAAAAAAAAAGAAAAAAAATTAGTGTAATTTTTGTTTACTATTTAGTTTCTTTATTTTTAGTGCATGCGCACTCGTTCTCAAGCTAGAAGTCAAAATCGTCGACAACAACAAATAACAACGGTTATTGTTGAGGAACCCGAGATTCCAATGGCCGAAAATCGTACCATGGCTCAAATGCTTCAAGCTCCCATCGAGGGATACCAAGATGCTATTGTTCTTCCACCAATTAATGCAAACAATTTTGAGCTTAAACAACCTTTGATCAACCTTGTGCAAAGTAATAAGTTCACGGGTAGACAAGACCCTCATAACCATCTTCGATTTTTTAACAAAGTCACTTCAATGTTTAGACATCCCGAAGTTCCGAACACTTCGATTAAGCTTTTGCTTTTTCCTTTCTCTCTCGAAGGTTAAGCCCGAGATTGGTAAGGAACCTCCTAGGTCGATTCTAACGTGGGATGATCTTGTCTTGAAATTCATAAACCAATTCTTTCCACCTTCGAAAACAACTTACCTTCGAAATAAAATCACTACTTTCTACCAAGAACCGAATGAAACCTTCAACGAAGCATGGGAACGTTTCTAAGAACTTCTTCGTCAATGTCCTCATCATGGTTTCTCGGAATTACATCAACTTGATACATTTTACAATTCTTTGAATACCAATGATCAAGATGCCTTAGATTCCGCCGCGGGTGGCAATTTTCTAGATAAGATGCCTTGAGAAGGTTTAGCCATAATCGAAAGTAAATCCAAAGTGCGTTATTCAAGAAGTCGTCTGAATGATTGAAGAACGATTACAAATGCTCCTTCTTCTACTTCTTCACCTTCTAATAATTCTTTCGAGATTCAACAAATGGTCGCCTTACTTGAAGACAAAATGAATATTCGAATGAGCCGTTTAGAGAAAGCGATTAGTGAAAAGAATGCTACGACTCCTGCTACCGTCAAAGCAGTCGAGGAAGTTTGTGTCACATGTGGTTCAAACCATAATTTCAACAATTGTCCGTTAAC
>BQNB010140827.1:4934-17357 GCA_026074375.1 Tanacetum coccineum | reverse complement strand
AAAACTTAATCAAACTGAATTTTTGGACTAAGTTAAGCTAAACTAAATTGACTCAAGTGCACAAAATAGGTTTTGACTCATTTTGACCTATTAAAACAGTTAAACCAAACACCCCTTTAAACACTTAAAATGCCTTTTCTACTTGAAAACTTAATTTTTTTATGAACAACCCCTTAAGACCAGATATCTAACAAGCATAATAAATAATATTAAGCATATTTCAATAAAAAAAATAAGCACTTAAATAAGCTAAAACAGATTATGCAATTTAATAAGCTATTTAAGACAGTTTATAAGAAAACTTAAACAAATGATCTCTAAACTATAAAACAAGCATAATAAGCAAACATAAATAAGTAAAGATAAGCAGGCAATAAGCACAAATAAGCAGTTGAATAGTAAATAAGCTAAACACTTGGAAAAAAAGGAAACTTACAAAGGCCCTTGCTCAAAACAGGGCAAATGAGCTCAAAAGAACTTATCTACAAGCTCTAGCTTATCAAAGATAAGCTAGTAGTGTCCATAAGCCCATCCAAATCCGGCTTATCATCCAAATAAGCCGTGGTGTTTTTTTTGGTGTGATTTCTTTTTGGTAAATTTTCTTTAAGTACTTTATATATAAATGAAAACAGGTTGCTTATATGTTTTTATAAGAGCTTAAAACAGCTTATGAAAGGCTTTTGAATACTTTAAAACACAAATTTAAGAACCACAAATTTTAAGCTAAAACTGAAATTTCATTATTCATAAAAAGAACCATTACAATATTAAAAAGATTACAATAAAAATTAACTAGGTGAAAAACTTAAACTAAAAACTAACTGCCTCAAGGGCTTATACATGAGCTCTATTTATACTAAGCCAAGAAGGTTCTAGGAGTGTGCTTTCTTTGTGAGAGCTCTCGCAGGTGTGTTTGTTGTGTGAGAGCCTTCAAAATCTCATCATAGCCATTGAAATTGAGTAGTGCCTAAGTCATATGATCATAGCCCTTCATTCCTTGTCTTGTTCTTTGGACGAATAGGGGGTTAGGGGATTGCCAAAGTGGCAATAAACCTATGAGAGGATGGATAAGGTATGTATAGGGGTTGGTCGACATAGGGGAGAAGAAAGGGGAACAGTGTTTAGAGCATTTTGGCGGGTAGTGGAAGGGATGTACAGTGGTTTGATTTGCAGGGTGAATATTTGGTGGATTGGCAATTTTAGTCCCTCAATGTGTATAGTTGCATTGCATCCATCGTCCTTGTTCTTTGCAATTTGGTCCTTAAGGTTTGTAAATGGTTTGCACTGTTAGTCCATTTAAGGACTAACGGTGTTAATGGATAAAAAGGGGTGGGGTTAACGGGAGTTATAAGGGTTGTTGGGCTTGTTTGTTGGGTCGGGTATGCATAAAAGAGGGACTTGGGCTTATAAATGGCTTAAGGCTTATGAAGTTTGTAACATATAAGTGGGCTGACCCGAGCCCACTAGGTGGGTATGGGTGGGCCCACTTTTGGCAATTTAGGTTTTCGGGTTTGGTTTTCGATGCTTTTTCCAATCCCACTTCTCGGGGTTGATTTTGACTTTGACTTTTTTGTCTTCTCATGGTCTTTCCGTTCTCGTGCTCGGTTTTGTCGTTTTAGCTTTGATTTTTGTCCTTTTCTTAGATATCCGTTTCCTACACAATACAAATACAAAACATACAAATACAATGTATTTTTGGTACGTTTTTGGTCATTTAAGTCCGTTTTTAGTGGTCAAAGGTATGTGTAATTAAACACATACCAGTAAAGCGCACTGAAACGTACACTTCCCTTTTATTTGAAGATCGGGTTGTAATCTGACATTTGATTACAAACCATGTACATCGAATTTAGACAACAACCTTTGGAACCCATTTAAGCACAGTGCTAATGGGTTTACCAAATTTTGAAAACCAATTAAAAGTTGTGTCAAGTCGATGTAAAGATGTTGAGTTCCAACAAGAGCTTGAAACCGATGTTTCATTCGAAAACAACTCTCGTGGAATCAACAGAGATTTAAAATTCCTTTTGTTTTTCCATTGATTTTTGAAACTCGGTGTTTCATGTGAAGTTTTAAATCTTGTTGATGAAGAAGATTTCCATTTGATATTGTCATTTGATGAAACATTCTGAAAATTTGTTTTTGCGTCGTTTGAAAATCTTCCTTTCTTGTTGATGGTCGAAGCAGAGTCAGTCTTGTTTTGCATCGAAAGCATTTCTGATTTGGAATATTTGAAAGATTTTGAATGACTTTGCTTTGGTCTCCACACTTGTTTTACCGGTGTAAAACGAGAGGGTGGAGTAACAAAAACTTGATATTTCCTTTTAAAGTACTTGTCTTAAAACTCTTTTGAGAAGTAGATGCTTCAAAAGTTTGAGATTCCTTAATTGGCCTCCACACTTGTTTTACTGGTGTAAAACAAGAGTGTGATGTTTCAAAAGATTGATTCTTTGCATTTGAAGCTCTTGTCTTAAAACCCTTTTGAGGAAAAAATGTTTCAAAACTTTGAGATTTCTTAGAAAACTTCCTATCTTTTTTGTAAAGAATATGTTGTAAACTGAGAAACCCTTCTTTTCGTGAAAACGTTTTCGAAGATCACCACCCGTGTGAAAACTTTTCCCGAAACACATTCTTTAGGTTTTGAAGAGTTTGAAACATTGATGTTCCATTTTTGCAGATTTAAGAGAATCAAACTTCACTTTTAAAGCATTATAGAAGTCCTCAACTCATAGATATTCTTTTTTTGACAAGCAACGAATATCTTGAGATGCCAAATTTTGTTTCCAAATGTGCAAATCTTTAGCTGATCTTTTTCATTTTTATTAGTGAAAAGACTGTGTAGTGACGGGTTTGACAAACTCTTTTGCACACAAAATCAACATTGGAGTAAAACCATGATTTTTGAAATTTGAGAAGTTTAATCAACATTATCATCGGTGTTTTTCCCAAAATTGAATGTTTATCAAACTTAGTTTTGCACAGACTTCCCTTTTAGATTTTCCAATTGAGTTCATAAATGATTAATTTCTTTCAAAAATTGATCATTTTTAGCTTTACAATCAATCAACCTTACGAGCCAATGGTCCGGTTCAAGAACAACCTTTCTTTTTTTTTCAAGTTTTCAAATAACCCTCAAATTTACTGAGTTCTGTACGACATATTGAAGCTTGACGTCATAAAATCTTTTGCCTGATGAGTAAAAACCTATTTCAAACTCGACAAACTTTGTCAGAACACACATTTAGGCATTATCACAAACATTCCACCCCCGATTCATCCATGTTAAGTTTCAGAAACATCTTTTTTCCCCCCCCACCGGCCTTCTTCTCTTCTCTGAAAAATCTTCAATTTTTTCGAGAATGTTTTTGAACTTAGTTTCAGCAAATTCAAACAATTGAGACTTTAGATTTTTTGCCTCGTCTTGTGTTACATTTGAAGTTTTTGTTTGGACCCGCGACTTTTTGATTGAATCAAACAAGTTTTTGTAAGTCAACTTCAAATGTTCATTCTCCTTAATTAATGACGCCACACGATATTCCAACTCAATGTTTCTCGTTTCAATCTCATCAAAATTGTCCTTAACTTTGGCTTCATCACATTGATGTGTCTCAACTTTTGACCTTTGAACCGACTCAAACAAATCTTTATAAGTCTGTTTCAAATGAGCATTTTCGAGCTGTAATGATGACATAAAATTCTCATTTTCTTTTTGCACTGTTTTCAAAGAATTTTTTTCTTGAGACTTGTGTTGAAGTGCGATTTACTCTTTGCCTCAGATTTTGACAAATCTTTTTCCAATTCAACAATTCGTTTTGACAATCCCTGAGTGACTTCAAATGAAACATCGTTTGACTCTTTTGAAATTCTTTCAATTTCATCATGTAAATCCTTATTCCTTATTTCCATACAAGAAGTTATGACAAGATTCTTGATATCTACAGTTAAGGATGCTTCTAAGAGTTGATCTTTCAACAAATCATTTTGATTCTCAATTTCATCAAGATAAACATCATTTTGCTCAAACGCATCTTTCATTTCTTTTATATCTCTGGGAAATAGATCCTGAAAAGCATCAAGGTAAACATGTAATTCATTAAGAATTGGTTTAACTTGTTTTTGACAAAACTCAATACGTCAATCTTGCCGTGAGTGAAAAAAATGTTTGCCCTTTTATACTGTTCTGTTTTAGTTAGCAGAGACAGCTTTTCAAACAACTTTTTATATTGTATAAACTTCCTTTGATCAAAGGTTACTCACACGGCATACTTTTTGTTTTCCAGAATCTTAAACAGAATCTTTAACACAGGAAATAGAAGAAGTATTAAAAATATGTTTGCTCAGCAGAATGCTCTTTTGAGGAACAAAGTCATATAAAGTTTGTCTTCAACTTTTGGGAGTCGATTGGTTGAACTTTAACATCTTGAACTTTTTCATGTTGTTTGAAACACATATCATTTTTAATTGACTCTTTTCAGCATCCTCCAGATTTCCTCATAATCAAAACACATGCAGTTGTTCATTTTTAACACAAAGTTTCAGAACACGATACAACTTAGGAATATTAGCATACGCTTGTGAAAGAACAAAAGGACCGTTATAGTCTCACATACAACCCGACTTTATGAAAGTTGTCCATAAAAGCTTATTCACTTGTTAAGAACCCGAAGTGTGACAGTTTGATCTGCCCATTTTACAAACAACGTTTTCAGATCTTTTGATTTATCTTGTAATTTAATAATATCATTAAGATATTTTTCCTCTTTGTCACGTTGTGTTTGTTTGAAAATCGTTTGTGTCTTTTGAAGTAATTGAACTATTTCCTCGTTTGATCCCATTTTCTCTATTTATCACGACGAACCCAAGAAATTTTCAACACAAAAATTATTTCACTCAATTTATATCCAACACAAACTCAAAAATTCAACCAAAATTTTAATCACTCTCGAATTATTATCCCATAATTAAACGCATGATTCAAAATTATATTCCAAAAGTCATCTCAGATTATTAAAAATACAAAGTCCAACAAAGCCCCAAAATATTGACTAAAACCAAAAACAAAAACGCAGCCCAAATTCCTTAATGTTTTCACAGCCCAAAATACAATTCACACAGTATCAATATAACCAAACTCTAACCATAAATGTATCTCTTATACACTCCTCACTCAAACTCTAACCCTAAGTCTTATACACACACGCCACTTTTTCTTTTCTTATTATACACTCACTCGAACACAACCCTAGATCACACCAATCTCAAACACACGCAGCCACTCTTCTTTTATTTCACTCACACGACCACTTTCACCACAAACTCAATGATCATGAACCCTAAAAAAATCAAGATGGTCAAAATACACAAACCACAAACACCCTTGTTGATCTTTATCTTACTCACACGCTCACACAATTTTTTCTTTGTTTTTGATATCTCAGCCACACAACACCTTTTACTTGTTTTAGATTTCGCATATACAAGACAACCACAAGATTAAATCGACATAGGTAGGTTTGAACTTGATTTCGATTGATGATGTTTTCGGTTGTTATCTTTCTATTTCTTGTAAAATGAAACAAAAGAGGACAAGAACACTTTTGTTCTTGGTTTTTCTTTGATGGTTTCAAAAATCAAAATATGAAGTTATGAGCTTCAAAATCGATCTATGATGAAATGATTTTTCGTTTGAAGGTCTCTTTAGATCTCAAAATCACATATGTGATACGAACCAAATCAAATCTGAGATCAACTTAGTTTTCCTTTGATCTTGATGTTGTTTGATTTTCGATTTTGATTTTTGTTCTTGTTGATCTATGATGAGATATAGGTTTTTGTGATTGAGATCTTGAGAGAGCAATGAGACTCTTGGTCAAAACACAAGACAAATATGAGATCGTGAATTTCTTATATGATTTTGATTTAAGACTGTTAGATCTTTACACTCTTGACGAAAATGAACCTTATTGAGTTTGGTTTCCAAGATTGTGAAACTGTTGAAATCAATCTATTTTAGAGTTTGTTTCCGAAATTTGTTATGGATCAGTGATGATATGTGTTTAAGAACAAAAACTGAGATCTGTTAGAGTTTTCTTTTTCGAGAATGATTTCCGAGTTTGAGATTTGAGATTGGTGTTGGATATGAGTTTGATATCTGTCGGATTTAGATCAGTGATGACTTTTCTTTGTGTTAAAGTTCTTTGAGATTTATGAATCTTAAAAAATACACACCAGAAACAATCTGAGATCTGATTTACTTTTGAGTTTTCGATTTCAATCTGTTACACAACTGAGTTTGATGTTTCCGAATATGAGCAAAATTGGACTTGAGATGATTGAACTTTTGTGATATTATTTCCGAGTTTAAATCTGATCTGTGAAGATATTGTCTGAGTTTGTGATTAGATATTTTTAAATCACCAACAGTTTTGTTAAACACAAACAAAGAAACAAATCTGAGATCGAAACAAATATCGAGTGTGACTTGGTTGACCAAAAATGCGTTTTCCAAAGATTTGATTGTTGACAACCGAGTTTGACCAATCAACTACTGAATTTGAAAATTGTAACTGTTTTTACTGAATTTGACTACTGAGTTTGACAATAAGCTCAAAATAAGCAAATTTTGTACCAATTTGCCAAGATTCTTACGATAAAACCGTAAGCAATCTATCTCGATACAACCGAGATTAGCAAATAAGCACAAAAATAAGCTCTAAAACTGAATAAGCACATTTTAAGCAGTTTGACTTTTTGACCAAAAATAAGCAGTTTTGACTCAAATTAAGCTCAAGAAAATAAGCACAAGAAAAAGACAGAATAAGCACAGCAGACAAACAGGACCGAATAAGCACGAAATAAGTCCAAATAAGCTCGAAATAAGCTGCTGAAATAAGCTGTCAGAATAAGCTGTCGGAATAAGCTCTCCAAAACACCACTAAATCGCTCCTGCAGCTCTGATACCACTTGTGAGGTCTGAAAATCAAGATCAATAAGCAATATAGTGTTTAGTCTAGAGAGAGAAAGTAGAGAGAGAAAGAGGGAGGAGGAGGGATTAGTAGAAAATTAAAATAGATTAAGAAACACCTAGGAGACACACACACGACATCTCCCTCACAAATGAGGTGGTGAGGGTATTTATACCTAATTACCATATGAGACATAGTAGCCCTTGACTTTAGACTTTTACCATTTAGCCCCCTTTTCTTTAACTTTATTTCTATATAGCTCGGTGTTGTGACTTTATTTACAGTACACGAGCCTCACTTAGCCCTATTACATAATATTAATTATTCTATTTATACAAGACTATCTATCTCATAAATCATCACTTATACTCAATCCTAACCAAACTATTTCCCCAGTAGAGAAGTTATCTATCATTGGTTTTTTTGCCGCTAAAAGGATGTGCGGAGGTAATTCCAAGCGCATCCCTATAGTAGTTCATACCGACCAACCCATACAAGCAGATAATTCACTCCCGAACTGCAGGAAGATTACAAAAATAGAGCGTCATGCTAGGAGAACACAATATCACGTACCGGCCAAGCACGTCTGTGAAAGGACAGATCCTAGCAGATTTCCTCATAGAGAAACCAGATGAGAACTTGCCAAAAACACCAGCGGCGGATATTCCGCAAGAGCCGTGGACACTATTCATGGATGGATCATCATGTATAGATGGATCTGGTGTCGGGTTAATATTGACAAGCCTGGAAGGAACAGAGTTTACCTACGAGCTAAGATTTTAGTTTACAGCCTCTAAGAACGAAGCAGAGTATAAGGCACTGATAGCTGGCCTCCAAATTGCAGCACAGATGGGAGTACGCAATGTGCGCGTAAGTGTAGACTCTAAGTTGGTACAAACCCAGTCTAGGGGCTTACTCGCTAAAGAACAAAATAAGATCAAATACCTAGAGAAGTCAAAAGCCTGGTCAGCTGTCTTCGCTAGCTTTTCTATAACCAAGTACCACAATCAAAACAAGAAGCAGGTGCCCTGAGCAAAATGCGTCAACCAGGCTTGCACATTTATCTAACATGGGGTATTTTAAAATAGGTTAAAAAGAAATAAAGGGTGTCGGGTTTGGTTTGGTTTCGGGTTACGGTTTTAGTATTTAGGACGTGGATTAGGGTTAGGATTAAGGATAATTAAGGGTTTAGGATTAAGGTTTAGTGTTAGGATTAGGGTTTAGGTTTAAGGTTTAGGTTTTAAAATGAAATTAGGGTTTTAAAATTAGTTTAGGGTTTCGTTTAGGGTTTTAGGTTTTAGGACATGGATTAGGGTTTAAGATTAGGGTAATTAGGGTTTAAATGTTGTGCATTAGGAGCTTGTAAGCTGTGTTTAAGTGGTGGTAAGAAACTAGAAGAAAAATGGTGGTAAAATGAGCTTATTTGAATTCATGCTTTATTGATTTGTACATTGTTGGGATCTGAGATTTGATGATTACAAAACTAAATATGTAAAATTGAAGAAAGATGAAACCACAAGGACTTAATGTGAAATATTAAGTTAGCTTTCTATGTAAGCTAGATTTTCTTGTAAACCCTTTATATAAAGGGTATTAGAGGCGTCTGTTTTACATATCCATCATAGTTAGATCTCTCCAATGAGAGTCTAGACACACCAAAGAAAGCGTGTGTATTATTAGTTAGTTTATTAGATAGTTAGTGTTGCCTCAAGGATTGTGGATCCTTGTTACAATTTGTAACCATTTATTCTGATCAAATTAATAGAGGCCTGAATGTTTAGTAGTAAAACCTTGTTTAAACAACATTACTGTTCTTTATAATTTCTGTTGGGAATTATACTTTGAGTTGATTATGACAAAACATATTAAAGGTGGAGGACCTACAAGACAAAG
Source organism: Tanacetum coccineum (assembly GCA_026074375.1). Lineage (NCBI taxonomy): Eukaryota > Viridiplantae > Streptophyta > Magnoliopsida > Asterales > Asteraceae > Tanacetum > Tanacetum coccineum. Next base: position 8,499 of record BQNB010140827.1, on the reverse strand, counting down.
TTGGAATAACATTAATGCTGATTGAAGATTAGTCAAATAGTATTTAATGCTGATTTATAGTTTCCTAATTTTATTTTGATCTTATCTTGTCTTGTAATCCCTAACCCCTCTAGTATATAAAGAAGGGAAGGCGTCTAGTATTGGGATGGATATAGATAGTCTCTCCAATGAGAGTTTAAACACATAGAAAGCGTGTGTAGTAGTTAGTAGTTAGTTTCTTTATTAATGTTTAATAAAGAAAACCTTATTAGTAACATGATTGTGTTCTTTATATGCCGTTGCGTGTTACTATCATTGTTATCATACCCTAGATGAGTCCTAATAACAATCTTTGGAGTCATTATAGGATTCCACAATTGGTATCAGAGCCTGGTGGCTCTTGATCTATGATCTACAAGGTTTTTGAAGAAACCCTAAAAACCCTAATTTTCATGTAATTGATTTGTGGTAAAAGATTACGGGGTTTTGAAGATTAATTGCTATAATGAAATGTTGTTATTATCAAATGTTGTTATTATTCTTTTAGGGTTTCACATGAACAGTTAGGGTTTCGAGTAGATTGGTGAACCTGACGTGAAGAAAAGAGCATGTTGTGCGACATCGTATAAGTTTCATGTTATGGGTTCGTGATTCAGATTGAAGATTGTTTAATTAATAGGGTTACGTCGAGACACAAGAAAGTTTGGTGATCTTGGTGTAAAGAAAACCTAGGGTTTAACCTAAAGTTTTTCATCGTTTTTCTTGTCGACATGAAACTAACAGAAGCTTTTTGTTTGTACTGCTCTTTTGGATTCGATCATAAGTTAGTACTGCTCGAATATTATTAATACTGCCAGCCTTCCAAGTTAATATTGTTGGTTGATTTTTAGTACTGCTTAGATCTATGGTTAATACTGCTCGATATATGTTTATACTATTCAAGTTTATCTTTGTACTGCCTTTGTTGTCTGAGAAACGAGGGTTTGTACTGCTAATGTTGTCCGAGATAAGCAGTTAATACTGCTAGGCTTGTATGATATTGGACAGTACTTGGTTTTTGGATGGATTTGGATCTCGAATAGAATTGTTTTTCAAATAGTTTATTCTTATTAATTTATGGCTCGTATTTTTGGAGATTTATTGAAGATGTGATTACGAAGAAGATTGTTTATCACTTATTTGACGATGAAGTGGAATTTCTTGGATGCGTGTTCTTATCATATCTTTTAGCCTTGGAGATAACTTGTTCGTGCTTTCATGATTTTATTGATAAAGACTTGATTGATCTAGTTTTACCTGATGTAAGGAGGTACGTTGTAGTACTCACAGGTATTTACTATCACTTAAAGGAGTTACGTTGTTGTGCTCAGTGTCTCATAGAAGATGAGGATTTTATCAAGAGATCGAGGTCTACTCTCGGAGAAGAAGTGTGAGTTTCTTTATCATATTTTAGTGCAAGATATAAGACACAAGTTTGGGTTATTCTACTTCAGCATCAAATTCGTTATACTCTATTTTCTTCATCAGTGATCACTACATAGAGCCTACAGAGTTCGAGATTCAAGAGATGGTAAACATATGGGTTTCAGGGGAAGCTTATTGTTTAAATGTTTAACCATCTACATGCACCACTTGAGGGGAAGTGTTTCGTTACTACTGCTAGTCATTTATTACTACTGCTAGTTTATATTTCTACTGCTCAAAGTCATTTTTCGTATTATACTTCATGGCGGGTATTTTGAGTATTGGAAGGCTGGATTAGTAGTTGTGGTATATGATTTGTAGCTGTTATGATCAAAGTTACATTTCTACAGGAAGACCCCTATTGGATGATTACAAAAAGGGGAAGAAGATTATATAGATATGATTTGCAGCTTATCATATATGGTGGCATGATACAAAGGATATCTGATTAAGGTGAAGCTTGGAAGTTTTGTTTCATTCAGGGAGATGATTACATCTCAACTTCAGGGGAAGCTTTGGCTTTATGATGAAGTTCGTACACGACTTTGTTTGTTTTGTCATCATCAAATAGGGGAAGATAAGGACTAAATCTAGCAGATTGGAATTCTACAAGCTGGTGGAGAATTATGGAAGATTTAGTCAATGATATCAAATGATGCAGATTCTGGAAGATCTTTTTAAGAAGATAAAGATAACAAAAGATATTTCTTAATATTTAAAAGATTTAATTGTTTATATCTAATAACCACCTTTTTAGGGGTAATTATAACATATATAATATACGTATTCCAAAAGATTCATAGAAATTACTTTTGACCAAAGTAAAATCTAAAATCTCCTGGGTTGTTTCTCAACGAGGCGTGCAATGAAAAGTCGAGAGTCGGTTTGACATTTGATGTTTGAATAAAACAAGATTTTGATTGGGATTTCTAAATCTACAGGAAAAAGCAATTAAAAGGCAATCTAAACTAAAAACAAAAGTTATTAAAGCTAGAACCCTAATAATGATAACGGGAATCCTAAAAAAACTTAACTTAAACCTAAATTATCAAAATTTAATCTTAAAATGATTTTTTAACTTGTAATAAACCCTAAATGACTAAAATGAAAGAATAAGCAAAGTCAAACCTAAAACGAAAGTAATTAAGGTGAAAAAATGAAGAAAAACGAGAACGGGATCGAAACCCGTTCTTTAAAAAAATCAAAATCTAAAATTTTAACCCTACGAAAGCAAATCTAATTTTCTACAATCCTATTGGATAAAAAAAATTTTAAAAGAATTATATTTTTTTGACTCTTTTTTTAATTTTTTATGAATTAAAAACGGATTATATCTAAATTAATTATAAAAAATACTAAAAGAAATTGAAAAAATCTGAAGAAATGCAAGAAAATACTTTAAGCTATGAAGAACCTAGGAAAAATAGGAACTTGGACAAAAAGCTTATAAATAAGCCTTAAATAAGCCAAAAACTGCTGAAATGCTTAAGGGCTAAAAAGCCCTTAAATACAAACCACTTGGGACTTATAACGAAAAAGTCTTAAGGGCGCAGTGGTGTTGGGTGTGTGTGTTAAAAACGTTTGGTTGAGAGGGTAGAGGTCAGGGGTTCGAGCCTTGCTCACCCTTAGCTTCCCCTTTCCCAAACGTTTTTATTTTTGAACATTTTTTTGAAAAAGTTTTATAACTAAAAAATAAGCAAACTTAAAAAAGGCAACTTTTTATAACTTAATTATAAGCTAGAAATTAAGCAAAGAAAAGTGACAGATTTGATTAAAACTTTAAGATACTAAAAGGGCTTAAACTGTTGGGCTAATTTAGGCTCAAATAAGCAACAACATAGACAAATAAGCTAAGACATATAAATACCTAACCCAAATAAGCACATATGAACAAAAGTAAGCTAAGAAAATAAACAGAAAAGCTTGAAAAAGCAAATAAGCTATAAGCTCAAAACTGGCAGACAAAACAGCCACAAGGGCACTTTTGGGCTTATTTTTAAGCCCATGAGTGGATCTTTATGGCTAAACAGCCTATACCCCTAAATATCTTGAACAATAAGCTACTCAAATCAACAAATGGAATTTATTTTGAAACTCAAATAAGCTGCTAAAAAGTCAAATG
>BQNB010140826.1:0-17357 GCA_026074375.1 Tanacetum coccineum | reverse complement strand
TACAAATGACAATAACTTGAAAGAAAGTAGACATCTTGAACATGTCCAATTGCAATGCACTAAGTTTCCACTTTATGAATGCCACCTGAAAAGCATGATAAAAACATTCAACTATCAAAATAGTTAATGGGCTCACAGGATTACAGACACAAAATATAGTTTTAAAAAATAATGAGTAGATGCTCAAACATAGTTCCCAATTCAATATCAAGTTGCCAAAACATGTCGTGAATCCAAACTGATTCAAATTTCCAAAGACAGTTCTCGTTACCCAAAGTAACATAATATAAATCAATGTATATGTATGCTATAGTTTTATGCGAGGCACTACTTAAACGCATTCAGCCTTCAAGTTCCGAGTTCCATTCACCTAGTGTAGCAACCATACACTAAAAAAAAGCTGCAAGTTCGATAAGTGTCTCAACACAAGTCTTATGTCCTAGTACTATGCACCCCGTTTATGATGGGAGCGAGAAGGGGCTGATCTCCTAATAGCGCTATCCATATGTACTAACGTCTCAATCCCGTTGAGAGGGATATAATGAGCAAAAAGTAGTGGCGGGTTCCAAGCATACAACAACATACATATCAAGTTCAAGTTCAAGTTAAACACGTTTTCCAAGTTTAAATCAAGTTCAAGTATGCTCGAAAGTTTAAAAATAAAGAAGTACGAGCATAGTAATTTAATAGACACATCATGCTTTCCACCTCAAAATCGTAAACACGGTAAAAGAGGGGCTGTGAGAAACTCACTGTAATTAGAAGTATCGACCGGGAAAATCAATAAAGGAAGAAGAACGCCAACAACTCAACCGCGACCTATAATAGTAGTGGTCCGCGTATAAGAAAATATACTTAAAAGAAAATGCATATTTCGCATAAGTATAAAATATATATATATTCCGACATATAAGAAATCTTATATTATAGAATCCATGTGCGCGTCAAACTTACTTACTTATACCTACTAAGTGTTCGCCTTAAGTTTAACTCCATTTTAACCCATTCCGACTAAAATGTAATTTTAATAAAAATTTCTCATTTTGACTCGTTATCAAGATTAAGACATCTAGACGCGAACAAAAGTGAAAGACTAACTTATTAGTTGTAAATTTCAGTTTTTGTTAATATATTTTACGCCTAATCATTTAGTAAAATACTAATTTACTAATCTTAAGAATTTTTTCAAGTTTGACTTTTTATTATAAATTTTTCTTAAGTCTAACCCGTCTAAAATGACCCGCTAAAATACATTTTCACGACTCGGACTCTAAAGCATTTTCATGTAAAACGACGTTTCGGACAACTTTTTAGTTTTACCCGAGACCCGAAACTCGAAAGAAAATGAAGAAAATGCCTTTATCAGATTCTGCAGAAAATTAATTTTTATTAAGATAATGTAACATCTAATCCTAAGCTTTTTGACCCGTTAACATGCGTTTTTAGATTTAGTTGACCTCTCGAAAATGTAAAACGGCATTTTAAACAACTTTTTAGTTTTACTCAAGACCCAAAACTCGACAAAAAATAACAAAAATGCCCCTGCAAGTTTCTGCAGAAAACTAACATTTTTATTAAGAGCTGATTGGAATTTTATAGTTTTTCAAAACTTCAAATGGCCGCCAAACGTTCGTTTTTAAGAGTTATCAAACGATCCATATATCGAATCGAAGCTACGAACATATATCTTAAGCCCAAAATCAGTTTTACAATTTTTGACTCACCTGAAAGACACGCAAACTTTCTGCCCTAAGTGAGTATCTTTCAACCCTTTCAAAACTTCAATTTCTCGTGTTGCGAACATTGCCAACGCTCCTAAACTAGCCTAGCCCCATAACTAAACATCTCAAACCATCAATAAACCTCAAAACGCGACATGCACCACAATCAATAGACTCACAATACAAGATCAAACACATGCATAGAATATATATTTAAATCGATGTAAAAAAGTAATAAAAATACTTACAACCACTAGGAAAAATGAGTGTTTATGCGGTTGGATGGTCGACCTTGGCAGCATCAAAGATCCAGGGGAAGTAGTATTTTTGTATTTTGCTTAAGAACTAGAAATGAACTAATGGTTTTATGTTTAATAAGGAGACCATGTTGATGGTTTTTGATTTTGCGTGCAATTCTATTGGTTTAGGGGAAGAAGGATGGTCGGCCACTATAGAGAGGGGAGTAGGGTTAATGTATTTTTTTTGTTTATCCTAATATAGAGCAAGTACCATTTAATTTGCATAAGTTGTAAACGTTCGAGAAATACGTAAAATGTCATGAAAACGTAAAATTTGAGATAGCTTATGATTTTGTTAATTTATGTTTTCCCATGTGTTTTGACATTATTATAATGTTCCTAGGAAAATAAGCGTTAAACGCTAAAAATAGTATGACCACATAAAAGTGACTCCATAAATAATTAGAAGAGTTAATTATCATTTGTTTGCTTTCGGTTACTGACCTCAAAAATTTACGGATGTCACAGTTTTCCCCCGTTAAAGGGAATTTCGTCCCAAAATTTTAGTTGCTCGTTCTAAGCTGTAGCGCTCGTGAACAGTTACGGATATTTACGATTCATCTCATCTTCTCATTCCTAAGTAAATTTTGGTCCTCGTCGGGAGTTCCACGTCGGCCAGGCATTTCTTCAGGTTCGACACGTGGAATGTGTCATGAATGCCTACAAGTTCTTGCGGTAGACGCAATCGATAAGCAACAGGACCCACTCGCTCAACAATCTTGAACGGTCCTACATATCTCGGTGAAAGCTTGCTTCTCTTACCGAAACGTACCATGCCTTTCCAAGGCGACACCTTGGGTAGTACTTTTTCACCGACACTGAACTCTAACGGATTTAGTCGATATTCGGCATAGCTCTTCTGGCGATCTCGTGCAATCTTCAGTCTTTCCTTGATTTGAACAATCTTGTCGGTGGTCTCCTAGATAATTTCCTGTCCAATTAGCTTGCTTTCTCCTACTTCTGCCCAAGCTATGGGCGTTCGACATTTCCTCCCATACAATGCTTCAAATGGGGCACACTTCACGCTAGAGTGGTAGCTATTGTTGTATGAAAATTCTACTAAGGGTAGATGAGTATCCCAGTTTCCACTAAAATCCATTGCATAGGCTCTAACATATCTTACAGTGTTTGAATGGTACACTCACTTTTGCCATCGGTTTGGGGATGGTAAGTGGTACTCAGATCCAGTTGCATTCCTAATGTTTTCTGCAGTGATTGCCAAAATCCTGATGTGAAATAACTGTCACGGTCAGATATAATTGACACAAGCAGACCGTGCCTTGCTACGATCTCATCGATGTACAATCTTGAAAGTCTCTCCGTCTTGTAGTCTTCACAGATAGCTAAGAAATGTGCTGATTTGGTCAGTCGATCGACTATGACCCAAATCGCGTCATGTCCCTTACTGGTTCTGGGTAATTTGATTATGAAGTCCATAGTGATATTCTCCCATTTCCACTCGGGAATCTCTGGCCGTTGGAGCAATCCCGAGGGTTTCTAGTGTTCCGCTTCGACTTTAGAGCAGGTCAAACACTTTCTAACATACAAAGCGATATCCTTGTTCATTTTGGGCCACCAATATAAGTCTCGTAGATCATAGTACATCTTTTCTTCTCCAATATGTACAGAATACTTTGTAGTATGGGCTTCATTCATTAATCAAGTTCTCAAGTTTCCATAAACTGGCACCTAAATTCTTTCAGCAAGATACAAACTGCTATCTTCTTTTTTCTCGAATTGTTTGTCTAATCCTTTCAACATTTCTGCTGGAGTGTAGGCGCCCTTAGAAGCTTCGCTCTGAGCTTCCCGTATCCTAGCCTTAATGCTAGAGTGAATTGTTATGCTCATAGCTCGAGCTCGTCTCGGTTTCATCCGTTCTTTCCTACTCAATGCATCAGCTACTACGTTCGCCTTACCTGGGTGGTAGCGAATCTTGCAGCTATAATCGCTGAAAAGTTCTATCCATCGTCTCTGACGCATATTTAATTCTTTTTGATCGAAAATATGCTGATGGCTTTTATGATAAGTGCAGATAACACTCTTTGTTCCGTACAAGTAGCATCTCCACATTTTGAGAGCAAATACCACTGCGCCTAACTCCAAATCATGAGTGGTGTAGTTCTTCTTATGGATTTTGAGTTGTCTGGATGCGTATGCTATCAATTTGTTTCTCTGCATCAAAACGCAACCAAAACCTTGGTTCGATGCGTCATAGTAAACTATAAAATCATCCGTGCCTTTAGGAAGTGCCAGAATCGGGGCATCACACAACATGTCCTTTAATGTCAGAAAATCGATCTCCAACTCATCACCCCACTCGAACTTCTTGTTTTTCTAAGTCAACGGGGTGAGAGGTTTTGCAATATTCGATAAATTTACGATAAATCGCCTATAATATCTTGTCAATCCTAAGAACGAACAGATCTCGGTTGGGGTCTTCGAGGGTTTCCAATTTTTCACTGCTTCAATTTTGTTGGGATCCACATGTATACCTTCACTGTTCACTACATGTTTGAGAAAATGAACCTCTTGTAGCCAGAATTCGTATTTAAAAAATCTCCTGAACAATTTCTCCTTTTTAAGCAACTCCAAAATCAACCTCAGGAGAACTCCGTGCTCCCCTTTAGACTTCGAATAAATCAGGATGTCATCAATGAAGACGATGACAAACTTGTCAAGATACGGCTTACATACGCGGTTCATAAAGTCCATGAATACCATAATAGCGTTAGTCAAACCGAAAGGCATGACCATGAACTCAAAATGTCCGTACCTCGTCCTGAATGCAGTTTTAAGAATATCTTCTTCGCATACTCTCAACTGATGATAGCCGGATCGAAGATCTATTTTCGAAAAATACCATGACCCTTGTAGTTGGTTGAACAGGTCATCGATCCTAGGAAGAGGGTAGCGGTTCTTGATAGTTAGCTTGTTCAGCTCTCGATAGTCTATACACATACGGAATAAACCATCCTTCTTCTTAACAAACAAGACTGGGGCTCACCAAGGTGAAGCGCTAGGTCATATGAAACCTTTTTCTTGGAGCTCTTTAAGTTGGTTAGACTGTTCTTGCATTTCTGTAGGTGCCAAACGATAAGGTGATATTGCAATAGGCATGGCTTCAGGGACAAGATCTATGCGAAATTCAACTTCACGAAACGAGGGTAAACCTGATAGATCTTCTGGAAACACGCTAGGAAAGTTACGTACATTAGATATGTCTTCGAGTTTCAGCTCACTTGCTTTCACAGTCTTCAACTATTTTAGTTTTCCTTCCGGATGTTCTCCATGAACTTCCAGAATCTCTCCGTTGGATAACAAAATTTGGACTATTTCCTCAAAGCAAACTATCTCAGCTCTAAGCTTTTTTTACAACCAATCCAATCCTACGATCACGTCAAAACTAACATGACCAAAAGGAATCAAATCGATGATAAGTGTATGACCTTCTAGTTCAAATCTACTAACTCGAACAATCATATTGGTTACTACTTTAAGGTCGCTAGCAATTTTGATCTCATAATCGGGGTTTACGACACTAGGTTTCGAGTTAATCAAGGGAAAGAAGTCGGTAGACAAAAAAATAGGCATCGGAATCGAATATTACGGTAGAAGATGATCGATGAAAGAAAAGGTACTCGTCTTGACGTTTGGATCTTGCTGAGCTTCAGCGGTACCTATGTCGAAGGCACTATCACATGCCTGATTCCCATTGTCCCCTTGGTCATGATTTCCTTTGATAGCTAGCATAGGGTTTGGGTGATTCAGACTCGTATCCGTTCTAGGTTTGTAAGATACAGATGTACAATAATTGGTGTCCAAGATTCGTTCCTGTGTTGCGCGTGTTTCGTCTTGGAGACATGGTTTTAAATTTGACCACAATATTTGTTGAGTAAGTAATTTGACCAAAGTATAGTTTGAGTACCGTGCATTTATATGATGCGGCTTAAAATGAAATAACATTCGTTCAAACACAGTTACGATGAAAGTTTATATAGAGAAAAAGATAAACGTTTTCACATAAATAGTTTCAAAACTTTTACAATTATTGTCATCCAAAAAGATATGTCTGCCAAAAAGTTTGTATTTCATAGTAACTTACAACAAGGTTCGTTTCCTAACATAAATCATAATTAAAAGGTTTTTTGACCAAAAATGTATTTCAAGTAACATAAAATATAAAAATTTATCATTATTATTATTAGTATTTTTTGTATGTTTTTTTTAATTTTGAAGTCGAAATAATGATTTTTAAAATTTTGAGTCGTAATAAAGTTTTTCAAAAAAATTGAAGTCATAATAACTAAACACAATGAAACCGGCCGGAAAAAAAAAATTATAAACATTTTTCATAATGTTGGTTGAGTAATAATATTCAATAAAATTTGATGTTTACATGCCTTATAATACATAAGTTTTGACGCTAAACGATGTAGCCGTTGAAAAATACTAGTTTATCGTATTTTTAAAAAGGAGTGTTCAAAAGTATCTCACCTTTACATGTTTTGTTACCAAAGGACGTCGACTCCTCCAAATAAGTACCATCTCCGAAACACAAACGCCAAGACGAAACTTGTTATCATGGTTACACAATTAACCAATATCAAGTATAAGGTTCTGGTTCTCATATCAATCCTTTTATCAAAAAAAGGTATTCTATGCGATGGTCATACAACCAAACAACTAGAGTGGTAACACTCTAGGGAGAGTTGCTCCTAAGGAAATTAATGACGTAATTTGTCTCATCGAACGTCTTTAAGAACAAAACACCGCGCATTTCGGCTTTCATCCCACATAGTGGATGAGAAATAGTCATTTGCAATAAGCATTCGTCTCATCGAACGTCTTTAAGTAACAGGTTTCCACGATAAAAATGATGTCAACCCACATAGTGGATGAGAAATAGTCGTTTGCAATACGCATGGTAGGGTAAGGATAAAACACCGCGCATTTCTGCTTTCAGCCCTAGTCTCTTTATAGTCGCGTTGCATCTATGTCATTTGAGTATCCATCAAATCATCCAAGCCTCGCCCATCCTCGAGTGGATTCTTCAAAGGTCTTAAGCCAAATAGCAACCTGAATCTTAATTTCACAACTCATCAAACAAGAACTGTCATGAACTTAAGTTAGAAGTTGGTAAAAAGCTTAATGTTTTTGAAAAATTGACTCAACTTTGGGGTCGCTCAGAAACAAAATCTTGAATTACTGAACACGGTGTTGGCGAACAAGCAAAGAATGCTTACATTAGAAGCCAAAACGGTTGGCTTAATAGCATGACGAAATAAAACGGAGGCGTGATCGGAATATAGGTCGACGAAATTTCTAATAGCGAAAGAACGAACGTCTCTACATGTCGTGCATATATAGTTCACCTGCTGCTCGCCTTGAGTTCTTACTCGGAATCTATCAACGAGTCCTTCTCAAGGTCTTATGCAGGGTAAAGGTACGAAAAGTATTTAAGTGTGCGTCGCGACTCGCTCGCGGAATCATTGGCGTGCGAAAACGATATATGAAATATGTTGTGACTATAACGGTGTCCTTAATAACAAGGTGCTTAGGGACAGTGTGACACTATAACGACAGTAACCGATGTGAAAGCAAACTCAGAACATGAATGGATTAATCAAAATAAGCATGATGTACTAAAATCAAATAGTGGACATCTAAAAGTATGCATTGCACGGTGCACATAATTCCTAGTATGCTTTTAGTGACTAAAGTGGAAAGTCAGTTTTTAAACTTGTTTAAAATAATGACTATACCCAGTGTTGCATGATACTTCCCTAAAGTTAGACAAGTTGTCAACTTATGTCTAAATGAGGTCTAATGATGCAACCAGTTTGGAGTAGTCGACTCGTTTCATCTGGTATTTTAAGTAAAAGAAAATCTTTTTTGGTTAGTTCGATTTTAATTATTTTGAAAAAAAACGTATCTCTATAACCTTAGACTCTGGATTACCAATATTTCACAAAGGCCCTAACCAAGGGCCGGAAACGTGAGTGTTTGAACATATTAATAAACATCATACAAGATGAATAATAAAACAACATACAATAATTAAAGATAAAAGAAAAGTTATCCGAATACAACATTTCTAAGTACAAGTTTAAAAAGTACAAATGACAATAACTTGAAAGAAAGTAGACATCTTGAACATGTCCAAATGCAATGCACTAAGTTTCCACCTTAAGAATGTCACCTGAAAAGCATGATAAAAATGGTCAACTATCAAAATAGTTGGTGAGCTCTCAGGATTATGTACACAAATATAGTTTTAAAGAAGAGTAGATATCCGATATTAGTTTGCCAACTCAATTGCAAATTAATAAAAACAAGTCAAGTTTTCAAAACAGTTCCCGTTACATAAAGTAATGTAACACAAAATCAAATCAACATATATGTATGCTATAGTGTTCATGCAGACACTACTTGTAAAAGATTCCAACCTAACCGTTCAAACATCTAATCAAGTTTCTAGTTGTATAGCGAGCACAAACACATAGTACTAATGCACCCTTATATGGGAGTGAAGGAGGGGGCTAATCACCTAATGGCGCAATCCAAAGAACCACACTCTCAATCCTATTAGGGGATAATGATTAAAGTGTGGCGTTTCAAGCATCAAACAACATACATATCAAGTTCAAAGTTCAACACGTTTCCAAAACTTGACAAAAATGATGAAAATACCCTTTTTAGTTTCTGTAGAAAACTAATATTTTTATTTAGAGCTGATTTTGTTTTTAACATTTTTCGCAACTTCAATTGGCCGTAAAACGTTCGTTATTATGAGTTAGAAGCCGAAGTTTATATCGAAACGTTCATATTAACGTCCTCAATCATTATTCCTAGGCCAATTTCAGTTTTAATAATTTTGACTCTCCTAAACACGACCTCTAATTTTCTGCTCCTATTGAGTATCTTTCAACTCCTTCAAAACTTCAATTTCTCGCGTTGCGAACATCGCGAACGCTCCTAAACTAGCCTAGCCCCATAACTACTCATCTAAACTCAATAATGAACCTCAAAATGCGACATGCACCTTAATCCACGGATTCACAATACAAAATTAAACACATGCAATGAACATAAAATTAAATCAATGAAAAAGAGGTAACAAAAGACTTACAAACTTATTGTAATAGGAAGAAAAATCAAAATAATCAAACCCTCTTGGTTTGATTATTAGCCGAACACCACAATACCCCAAAACAATGATCCTATCCTCATTTTTGTTTCACCAAATATTGTTTACACACTTATATTTAAAAACTTACAACACCAATTACACTCAATTTGATCAAAACCCTTTAAAATCAAAAATCAAGAAAATCAAAAACTTTAAAAACCAATCATGCATGGTGGTTTTTTTTGTCAAGGAATGATGAGGTTTAGTTTATAATTGATTTGGGATATATAGGAAGTGATTAATAGGATTTTTGATGATGGTTTCTTGGTGTTTTATGTTGGCTGTATCGAATAGAAGAGAGGGAGAGGGAAACAGATGAGATTTTTTTGTGTGTGTGATATGAGTTTAAAAAAAAGAAAAGAAATCTACTTATAATAACCAAATCCTTGTTTGTATCGACATGTTAAAATAATATAAGGGATGCTTGTTTTGAGATTTAGTAGGAGTAAAAAGGTAATAAGTGGGTGTTTGGTTTTTAGTTTTGTTGGAGCCTAAAACAATTAAGGGGGTGTTTGGTACATATATGTATATATATACATATATATTTAATTTATTATTTTTTTTAACATTGTGCTACAGTAATTTGGGCTTAAAAATTTACTTAAATGTTAAAATTGTAAAAATACCATTTTTGACGCGGTTTCGGCTAAAACACGGAAAAAGTCGAAAAATAAAAGTATCCTAAAAGAGTGTGCAAGCTTCAAAAGGCCATTTATGGACTTAAACATGCTTCTCATAGCTGGAATCTCTTCTTCCATGAGAAAGTCACACAGTTTGGATTTTCTAGAAGCAAAGATGAGTCATGTATATATGTCAAAGTCAGTGGGAGTGTTGTAGTCTTCCTGGTATTATATGTGGATGATATAATACTCATAGGAAACGATATCCCAACGTTATAAAGTGTAAAAGACTGGTTGGGGAAATGTTTTGCTATGAAAGATTTAGGAGATACAATATATATTCTTGGTATAAAGATTTACAAAGATAGGTCAAAACGTCTTATAGGACTTAGTCAGGACACGTACTTAGATAAAATTTTGCAAAGATTCAAAATAGAGAATTCTAAGAAAGGGAATCTACCCTTACATCATGGCATAAATATTAGTAAGGATCTATGTCCAAAAACTAATGAAGAACTGGATAGAATGAGTCAAGTCCTATATGCTTCAGTTGTAGGATCGATCATGTATGCCATGACGTGTACAAGGTCTGATGTCTCCTTTGCTTTAAGCATGGTGAGTCGAAATCAGCAGAATCCTGGTGAAGGTCATTGGACAGCTGTAAAGAATATTATTAAGTATTTAAGAAATACTAAAGACATGTTCTTAGTTTATGATGTAAAAGAAGAACTCAGAGTGTCTGGTTATTGTGATGCAAGTTGGCAAACAGATAAAGATGATAGTCATTCACAGACTGGTTGGGTATTCTTACTGAATAGAGGAGCGGTGACATGGAAAAGTTCAAAGCAAGATAAAGTGGCAAACTCCACATGCGAGTCCGAGTATATTGCAGCATGTGAGGCTTCAAAGGAAGTTATCTAGATGAAGAATTTCATTGGAGATCTTGGAGTTGTTCCAACAGTACAAGACTCCATTGAAATATTCTGTGATAATGAGAGTGTAGTCGCCTTGACTAAAGAACCCAAGGATCACGGAAAGTCAAAGCATATTGAAATACAATAACATTTTGTTTGAAGCAAAGTAGAAGAAGGACACGTGATTGTGAAGCACATATGATCAGAGGATAATCCATCTGATCCGTTCACAAAGGCATTGGCTAAGTCTAGACACGATGAACATGCTAGGAGCATAGGATTGAAAGATAATATAAAGTTTTAGTTGTTAGTTTGAATTTGAAACATTATAAACAATGATTGATATTGTAATGGATTTGGTGATTAAATAATGGATATTTGTTTATTTTTATGTGTGCTACCATTTTCTATTGTTTATCATTGTGTTTCATTTTTGCATGTTTAGAATCCACTTCCTGAGTACTTAGTTTACTCAAACCTCCCCAGTCGTTCATACTACAGGAAATAAGTATTGATTTAAGACTGTCATGGAGTGTTAGTAGATTGTTTATAAAGATTAGACACAACATAAAGAATGCTGCAACACTCATGAGTACTTAATGGGAATTAAGTATAGGAGAAACCTGTACTTAAAGAGATTACTTCATGGGTTAATATCACGAGTAATTCTAAGATGATAATATCTTCTATTTTTAAAATAGAGATACATCGAGTTTCTAGTTTTTCAAGTCTGTTATACTTTACTTTATTCAAACGTTGTGCGTAAATGCCAGTTATAAAGGATATGCTAGGTATGACATGATGAGTTCACTAGTTATATGTATTCAAAGTTTATTTGTTCCTTTTGCCTAAATGGGAAAGCGATATCCATATGCCTCTTGATGATTAGATGTTAACTTAAATGTGCTAGGCCTGGTCGGGACTAAATTGATGTGTTCAATTCAGTAGTCTTATACAGTCAAATAATTAGAAATCGGGAAACATAATGTTGAACCTAGAGATTGATTAAAATCCAAGTCTTAGGTTCATATGATATCAGTAGAACAAAAGAATAGTTAATCACTTATCTAAGGGTTATCTCTAAGATATGATTCAGAGTTCGACAATTGCATTGGATGGCACTCTCTGCTTAGTTAATCAGGATAGACTTAGACCAATTATAATTGATGACTTGTCTAAGTGGGAGACTATTGGATTTAGTGTCTAAGTTCATAACTAATTGGTAAGACTGTCATCGAAAGTAGAGTCCTTTTTGGGTTGCCCTCAGTGAACCGTTAAGAGAAATAATAAAGGATAGATAATATTAATTAGAATTAATATTATATGTATAATTAATTGGTTTATTAATTTATTAATAGTTGGTAAATTAATTAGATGCTAATTATAAAGTAGCATGGACTGAATATGAACTAATATAAGGTGTATTAAGTTGAACTGGCCAGGAAGACCCATAAGGGACCCATGAGACGTTTTTTTGGGGGAATCCCACATCCCTCCAAAGAGCTATTCTAAGTCCCTTCCTCTCTATATAAATACAGGGGCATGCTAAGGCTTTATTTGCTCATTCTCTCTTTCTCATTCTTACTCCTTGTAAGAGTCAACTCGTGTAATGAGACCTTAGGAGTTCGAATTCCTTTTCTCTTTGGTTCGTGGGTGTGAGCTATTAGAGGTACTCTCGTTTGAGTATTTGCCTCCAAGTTTGACCAAGGTGGTTTATGTGTGAGAAATTCGATTTTCTCAAAGGTTAGTATTTTCTTATTTATTTATTTATTTCTTTTAATTTGATTTTATTTATTAGGTTAAGATCCTTTAGGGTTTAGTTTTCTTCTTTCCCTAGATTAATTATTGTTTCCGCTTTATGTTAATCGAGTTAGGGTATAGAAACTCCATTAATCCTTTCTACACACTCACGTTTCCCTAGACGTCTATGCCAATTTAATATCTTATGGCTAGTTTTCTAAAGCCTAATGTGTACATCCATCACAAGAAGCAACATTAAAAGGATCTACATACTAAGTTTCATCCAATCATAAGTAAATACTAATAGATCTAGCCTTGCATGGCAAATAAATAAGAAGAAGAAGAATCTATCACAAAACACATAGACATATTAAGTGATAAGGGATAAATGAACTTCACTTGATTAAATCATGCAGTTGAGGCTGTTACAAGAGGGTTTTGACACCCTAAAAACGAGCCCAAAGGCTGCTAAAATCGTCTTCTAAAACTAGGGTTCGTCTCACAAAAGTTACACACCTAAAACCTAAAAACGGATTTGTATATATAAGAAAACAAGTGCGACGGCGTCGCTTTATGTTCCTGACGCCGTCGTGCCGCAATGGTCTTCTAGGGTTTCTTTAAGTCGGCTTCGTTCTGACGCCGTCTAGAATTTCATGTCGTCGTCGCTTGTTAACTTGGATGTCGTCGCTTGTAATTGGCGAAGCCATCTCCACGCATTGTATGCTTTTCTTTAAGATGGTGTAGAGTCGTAGTCTTGTATGTTTCTTCTCCAATTGAGCCCAAGTCACGTGTATTTCCTCCAAAAGTCATCCAAATGCGAAAAACACAAAAACAAACGATTAAGCACATAATCTGGGCATATTTGCATGATTTAGGGGGTTAAATGATCTCAAAAAGTGTATAAAATGACACCTCATCGAATACCCCTACACTTGGGATTTGCTTGTCCTCAAGCAAATGGGCTTTTCTACCTAGACAATAGCAATATTAGGGGCATTTAACCTACTCTTTAAAAGCAGTTTACGACACAGCCTTCTAAACATCATAATTAAAAGCACGGAAAGTATATACTAGCACCTCACATAAGTGTTTGGATTCTCTCTTTCTCTCAGGTGTATAATAAATTGGGGAAACAGGAAAATAAGACTCATTACCTATCATGGCATATAATTTACCATAGGCTTGGTAAAGGATCAAAAGCTCTACTGCTAAGCACAAGTATTAGTCATTACTATCAAAGAGGTCTTTTAAAGGGTTGTGATGTGTAGGTGTAAGATAACATTAATGGAAAAAGAGATGAATGAGATATATTTAGGGGTGGCTTTTTTGATGAGTTTGGGGTGAAAAGGGTTAGCTAATTATTTATATGATTGCACGTTGATTAAGTTGCTAAGCCAAAGACTCGGACAAAGATATAGAAACTCGACACAACACTACATCAATCTCTTTTCTTTTTCTTTTCTCTTTTTTTCGAACATAATACATCATAACTTGGGGTTTATAACACACCCCTACACTTGAGTTTTAGAACTCATAATTACAATCTAACTAATGACCCGAAGTGAGGTGGATCAATATAACATGGAGCTTATTGAGCTCTATTAGGGGTAATAAATTACTTCTTCCCCAATTCTTCATAAGATAAATACTACCATGAATCCCAATCGTCCCAAAACTATATTTACAAGGATAAGGACTTAGCAACCGTGTATTCAAATAATTAACTTGGGTTAAAACAATAATGTACTAAAAGCGAATACATACAAGGTAGGCTAAGGCAATTTGGGTGTAACAATTGGTTCAAGGGTTAACAATGCTCTTCATTAATAGTCCGACTTAACCAGAAAATTACGAGAACCGTGAAAAAGGATAGGCTCGGCGGGGTGTACTAGGGGTATCCTGCACTAAAAATGAGTGCATGGCAAGGGTGTAGGATAGTTATATGATCAAGGTGACCATCATAACAATTACATGTTTAAAACATAGGTTAATCCTAGTGCCTCTTATCATTTAGCAAATCCTAATTCTCATTATGCGGTCTTGGGATGCATCAAAAAATATAGTTTCTAAGAAATTAATACCCACTGGTACACCAAATACATAAATACCAAATACCAATGCTCCGAAAAGGTGAAAAAGACATAGTACACATCCTAACGATAGAATACGACACATATTACTGAACTTCAAACCTTATCTTGAGAAAGCTAAAGTATAAACTATCTTGGTATCAAAATGGGATACCCCACATTCCTAAGATCTAAGGCGAAACTCACATTACTAAGGGTAGAAATTTTAAGATTTTTATGCTAGTCATATAAATTCATACCATGAGACGCAATAATACACGTTTTCATCGGTATGTGTCCATTTTTATTTTTACATTTGGTTAAAATTACGTCTATGTTATGTTTCAATATATTACCCATTATTTTAAGGACAAAGCAAATGACAATTGAAGGAATAGTTTCTAAGGCTTATTTCCCCATACACTTAAGTTGAACATTGTCTCCAATGTTCTTAAAAGTGCCCGAACAACGAATAAAGGGAAAAGCAAACAAGTAAACTAAACTAATACTCCCTGGTTTGTGCTTAATAATCGGAGAAGAACCATAAATCACTGTAAAATCGTCCTCCAGAATCGTCATGTGGAAACTTATCCAAAGACTTCCATAGCTTCTTCTCATCGAAAATAACCTGTAATACAAATGACAAAAGACAACTACACCTGGCGTAAAATCGATGGGATATGATATATACAACAAAACTTTTAGGGTTGACTCTATGAAAGCAGTAAAGATAGGATGAAAGTGATGATATAATTCTAGGTTTCTGCAGGTTTATAAGAAAATTACAAATTTTTGAGATTGTGCAAAATTATTTTTCAAAAATAACAGAAAACGTTCAAATTTTCACATGTGTGGGGGTTGACGCTGTCAGGAAAAATCCTAACGCGGTCGCTTGAAAATCCAGATGGCGTCACACTATTTTCTGATGCCGTCTCTACATACTATGAAAACTTCACATTCCTTTTTTTCAGGAAAAATTTTCTGCATGCAATCTTATTAGTTGTTTCATGCATAAAACCTGGAAATTAATCATTACAATCATATGACTTGAAACTGACGCGAATTAATCTAAACAATTTATTTTATATGTTTGAATTGGTTCTTATAAACCGAATATTTTCCCCTACACTTATTTGATGCAAAATACCTTTGATTGTTAATAAGACGAAGTTAAAAACAAAACAAAGCATGATCACAAAATAGTTCAAACATAAAAGAATAACCGAGAAGAATTAAAACACAAGACACTCCTAAATGCTGGAAAAATAAATATTGGGTTGCCTCCCAAAAAGTGCTTGTTTTTGTTTGAGTCACGAGCCTGACTCTACCCTTATTTAACAAATAAAGGGGAGGGTTCCCCTACATTTGAGTTCAAGTACGGGTGATAGTAACGGTACACACCATTGTTGTGAGAAGGGGTCACATGCTGAAAAAATGGTTGTTGAATTATGTGCTCCAAATGGTATGTTTCTTTAATCCTAACCTTCTCTACTTCTTTTGGCCTAACGAGTGAATTAAGTCATATTCCTAGAAAAGAATCTTCCTTAGATTCTAATTCCCAATCATTTTCTATCATCTCTATATTCGAAAAATCAACACCTAGGGATCCACTTTGTCCTAATAAACCTGGTTTAAATCCATAATGTTTCTTTGGGTCGCCTAAACATGGGTGATAATAGCAATATGTATCCTTAGGGTGAAAAGATCCCATGTGAGGTAAAGGCGTTGTTTGATTGGTCAAATGATCTACTTCCTTCATCCTAAAACTATCCAGACTAGGTGGTTTGATGGGTGGTTCGGGGCCTTTTTCTTCTCCCAGATCTACTTCTAAGGATGGGAAACTAGGAAAGGGTTGTGGTTGAGGCTCCGGTTCATCAAAACTAGAAATTTCCCTAGAACTAAGAGGAATGTCATGATTACAAGTATTCAAGCCTAAATCCTCTAGTGGTGTTTCTTTTAAAGGTTCTACCTCAATCGGGATTCCTATAGTCTCTTTTACTTCATCCGGGTAAGTCACGGGCGGTGTGTATTCCTCAAATGATGGGAGGACTTGTTGGGTACTTCGTGTGTTCAGATTTTCTGCATCATACCGGGTCTTGACGTTTTGGTTATGGTTAGTACCAGGCTTAAAGCCAAAGGTACTTTCCCTTACAAGAGGTGGACTAGGGAAGACTGTGCGGACATATTTGACACTGAGTGACTTTGGTGAGACAAATTTAGGTGTATGGAAAGATGCCTTTTCTATGAGAGCTTTCAAGTATTTATGACTATTAAGGGGCTCAAGATCCTCAGTGTCGGGGTACCTTGTGATCTTCTCAATCTTTTTGGTTATATTTTCTTCCATCCTTATTTCTTCCATTAATTTCCCTACAACCTCCGAAGAGATTTGCATGAAATCACTTCCTATAATGCACATGTATTCTTCAAATTGCTTAACTCTCTCTTCCTGATCGAGAAAGAAGTTTATCACAAGATCCTCGAACGCTTTTTGGCGCGATGGCTCTGGGGGCAGTTGATGCATCATGTTGTTTGACATTCCAAAAATGCTTTCACTCCTTTCAATTAGTGAGATTGCATTTTCCATACTTTTCACTCCATGAACCCTAATAGCTGCTCCAGGTCAGGGTTTTCGTAGTCAAGGCTTCCTTCCTCTGGAATGACAGGGTCGTTCCATCCTTCTTCTTTGTATCGAGCTAAATCCTTAATGGTTTCCCATGCTACTTCTGGCCTTAACTTCCTAAGTCTTCCGCCTGCTGCATAGTCAATGATCATCTAGGTGGTGTAGTTGACATGTTCGTAAAATAT